>CM017572.1:6848934-6909108 GCA_007844125.1 Sinonovacula constricta
TTCTCTCTCTCTTTCTCTCCTCACTCGTCCATTCTTTGTTTAAAACACTCCCTTACTCACAACTCTCCGGTAATCCTCTCTTACATGCCTATCAACTCCCCTACTCATAAATGTCTCCTCAATCGTCTTCGCTATGGCTATCCACTGCCTTACTCATTACTCATTACTCTCTCCTCAATCCTCTTATTCTATTTCTATGGCTATCTGCTCCCTTACTCATTACTCTCTCCTCACTCCTCTTTTTCTATGGCTATCCACTCCCTTACTCATAACTCTCTCCTCAACCGTCTTCTCTATGGCTATCCACTCCCTTACTCATAACTCTCTCCTCAATCGTCTTCTCTATGGCTATCCACTCCCTTACTCATAACTCTCTCCTCAACCGTCTTCTCTATGGCTATCCACTCCCTTACTCATAACTCTCTCCTCAATCGTCTTCTCTATGGCTATCCACTCCCTTACTCATAACTCTCTCCTCAATCGTCTTCTGTATGGCTATCCACTCCCTTACTCATAACTCTCTCCTCAATCGTCTTCTCTATGGCTATCCACTCCCTTACTCATAACTCTCTCCTCAATCGTCTTCTCCATTGCTATCCACTGCCTTACTCATTACTCTCTCCTCACTCCTCTTTTTCTATGGCTATCCACTCCCTTACTCATAACTCTCTCCTCAACCGTCTTCTCTATGGCTATCCACTCCCTTACTCATAACTCTCTCCTCAATCGTCTTCTCTATGGCTATCCACTCCCTTACTCATAACTCTCTCCTCAATCGACTTCTGTATGGCTATCCATTCCCTTACTCATAACTCTCTCCTCAATCGTCTTCTCTATGGCTATCCACTCCCTTACTCATAACTCTCTCCTCAATCGTCTTCTCTATGGCTATCCACTGCCTTACTCATTACTCTCTCCTCACTCCTCTTTTTCTATGGCTATCCACTCCCTTACTCATAACTCTCTCCTCAACCGTCTTCTCTATGGCTATCCACTCCCTTACTAATAACTCTCTCCTCAATCGTCTTCTCTATGGCTATCCACTCCCTTACTCATAACTCTCTCCTCAATCGTCTTCTGTATGGCTATCCATTCCCTTACTCATAACTCTCTCCTCAATCGTCTTCTCTATGTCTATCCACTCCCTTACTCATTACTCTCTCCTCACTCCTCTTTTTCTATGGCTATCCACTCCCTTACTCATTACTCTCTCCTCAACCGTTTTCTGTCTAGCTGTCCACTGCCTTACTCATTATGTTGAGTAACTTGACTTTGTTAAAACAGTATCGGTTATATCCTGAGGATTCTCAAACTTAATGATATCAGAATACAAAAGTTGATTGAATGCTGTAGTATGTATCTTTGTACCTTTTGCATATTTTGCTCAAAGATCATTTTACGTTTGGGGAAGTCAGTTCAAATTTTGTGTATGTTTTTATTGTCGGTGTATGAAAATAGACTGTCCGGCGTGATGTTGCCCGACTCGCCCCTTAGCCCCCATTAAAGGTTGTTGGCCGACAGAACGATAGATCTGCGTTGCAAATCAAACAAGCATATTTTAGACAATAAGGTAATGGCTAAATATGTAATCAGCGAGCCAGGTTCGACCCTATTTCGGATGCATATGAAGAAATGGAGTCACATTTTCTCTATGTCGGCCTTTGCGTTGTCGGAAAGTGTCCTATCCGCGACCAAAAATCTATTATTTTGCTGCTTTTAAAACAACTGAGGAGACATTTTTCAGGCAGTCAGCTCCAAGATAGAGCCAAAGGCTCTTCAGCAGTTAAAAGCTGGTTTGATCCTCTTTCATATGCATATGAAGAAGTGGTGTCACATTTCCTCTATGTCGGCCTTGTCGGGGTCGGAAAGAGGTCTATACGCGACCAAAAATCCCCTTTTTTGCAGATTTCCTACCACATAGGGAGACATTTTTGAGGCAGTCAGCCCCAAAATAGAGCCAAAGACTTTTCAGGACTCGAAAGCTGGTTCAATCTTCTTCCGTATGCATATGAAGAAGTGGTGTCACATTTCCTCTATGTCGGCCTTGTCGGGATCGGAAAGAGGTCTATACGCGACCAAAAATCCAACTTTTTTGCAGATTTCCTACCACATACGGAGACATTTTTGAGGCAGTCAGCCCAAAGATAGAGCCAAACGCTCCGCGGCACTTAAAAGCTGATTCAATTCAATTTCATATGCATATGAAGTAGTGGTGTCACATTTCCTCTATGTCGGCCTTGTCGGGGTCTGAAAGAGGTCTATACGCGACCAAAAATCCCCCTTTTTGCAGATTTCCTACCACATACGGAGACATTTTTGAGGTAGTCAGCCCCAAGATAGAGCCAAACGCTCCGCGGCACTTAAAAGCTGATTCAATTTTGTTTCATATGCATATGAAGTAGTGGTGTCACATTTTCTCTATGTCGGCCTTGTCGGGGTCAGAAAGAGGTCTATACGCGACCAAAAATCCACTTATTTTGCAAATTTGCTACCACATACGGAGACATTTTTGAGGTAGTCAGCCCCAAGATAGAGCCAAACGCTCCGCGGCACTTAAAAGCTGATTTAATTCTGTTTCATATGCATATGAAGTAGTGGTGTCACATTTTCTCTATGTCGGCCTTGTCGGGGTCTGAAAGAGGTATATACGCGACCAAAAATCCAACTTTTTGCAGATTTTCTTCCACTTTCAGAGACATTTTTGAGACAGTCAGCCCCAAGATAGAGCCAAACGCTCTGCAGCAGTTAAAAGCTGGTTTGATCTTCTTTCATGTGCTTATGAAGAAGTGGTGTCACATTTCCTCTATGTCGGCCTTGTCGGGGTCAGAAAGAGGTCTATACGCGACCGAAAATCCAACTTTTTTGCAGATTTCCTACCACTTTCAGAGACATTTTTGCGACAGTCAGCCCCAAGATAGAGCCAAACGCTCTGCAGCAGTTAAAAGCTGGTTTAATCCTCTTTCATATGCAAATGAAAAAGTGGTGTCACATTTCCTCTATGTCGGCCTTGTCGGGGTCGGAAAGAGGTCTATACGCGACCAAAAATCCACTTATTTTGCAAATTTGCTACCACATACGGAGACACTTTTGAGGCAGTCAGCCCCAAGATAGAGCCAAAGGCTCTTCAGCAGTTAAAAGCTGGTTTGATCCTCTTTCATATGCATATGAAGAAGTGGTGTCACATTTCCTCTATGTCGGCCTTGTCGGGGTCGGAAAGAGGTCTATACGCGACCAAAAATCCCCTTTTTTGCAGATTTCCTACCACATAGGGAGACATTTTTGAGGCAGTCAGCACCAAGATAGAGTCAAAGACTTTTCAGGACTCGAAAGCTGGTTCAATCTTCTTCCGTATGCATATGAAGAAGTGGTGTCACATTTCCTCTATGTCGGCCTTGTCGGGGTCGGAAAGAGGTCTATACGCGACCAAAAATCCAACTTTTTTGCAGATTTCCTACCACATACGGAGACATTTTTGAGGCAGTCAGCCCCAAGATAGAGCCAAACGCTCCGAGGCACTTAAAAGCTGATTCAATTCTGTTTCATATGCATATGAAGAAGTGGTGTCACATTTCCTCTATGTCGGCCTTGTCGGGGTCTGAAAGAGGTCTATACGCGACCAAAAATCCCCCTTTTTTGCAGATTTCCTACCACATACGGAGACATTTTTGAGGTAGTCAGCCCCAAGATAGAACCAAACGCTCCGCGGCACTTAAAAGCTGATTTAATTCTGTTTCATATGCATATGAAGTAGTGGTGTCACATTTCCTCTATGTCGGCCTTGTCGGGATCGGAAAGAGGTCTATACGCGACCAAAAATCCAACTTTTTTGCAGATTTCCTACCACATACGGAGACATTTTTGAGGCAGTCAGCCCAAAGATAGAGCCAAACGCTCCGCGGCACTTAAAAGCTGATTCAATTCAATTTCATATGCATATGAAGTAGTGGTGTCACATTTCCTCTATGTCGGCCTTGTCGGGGTCTGAAAGAGGTCTATACGCGACCAAAAATCCCCCTTTTTTGCAGATTTCCTACCACATACGGAGACATTTTTGAGGTAGTCAGCCCCAAGATAGAGCCAAACGCTCCGCGGCACTTAAAAGCTGATTCAATTTTGTTTCATATGCATATGAAGTAGTGGTGTCACATTTTCTCTATGTCGGCCTTGTCGGGGTCAGAAAGAGGTCTATACGCGACCAAAAATCCACTTATTTTGCAAATTTGCTACCACATACGGAGACATTTTTGAGGTAGTCAGCCCCAAGATAGAGCCAAACGCTCCGCGGCACTTAAAAGCTGATTTAATTCTGTTCATATGCATATGAAGTAGTGGTGTCACATTTTCTCTATGTCGGCCTTGTCGGGGTCTGAAAGAGGTATATACGCGACCAAAAATCCAACTTTTTGCAGATTTTCTTCCACTTTCAGAGACATTTTGAGACAGTCAGCCCCAAGATAGAGCCAAACGCTCTGCAGCAGTTAAAAGCTGGTTTGATCTTCTTTCATGTGCTTATGAAGAAGTGGTGTCACATTTCCTCTATGTCGGCCTTGTCGGGGTCAGAAAGAGGTCTATACGCGACCGAAAATCCAACTTTTTTGCAGATTTCCTACCACTTTCAGAGACATTTTTGCGACAGTCAGCCCCAAGATAGAGCCAAACGCTCTGCAGCAGTTAAAAGCTGGTTTAATCCTCTTTCATATGCAAATGAAAAAGTGGTGTCACATTTCCTCTATGTCGGCCTTGTCGGGGTCGGAAAGAGGTCTATACGCGACCAAAAATCCACTTATTTTGCAAATTTGCTACCACATACGGAGACACTTTTGAGGCAGTCAGCCCCAAGATAGAGCCAAAGGCTCTTCAGCAGTTAAAAGCTGGTTTGATCCTCTTTCATATGCATATGAAGAAGTGGTGTCACATTTCCTCTATGTCGGCCTTGTCGGGGTCGGAAAGAGGTCTATACGCGACCAAAAATCCCCTTTTTTGCAGATTTCCTACCACATAGGGAGACATTTTTGAGGCAGTCAGCACCAAGATAGAGTCAAAGACTTTTCAGGACTCGAAAGCTGGTTCAATCTTCTTCCGTATGCATATGAAGAAGTGGTGTCACATTTCCTCTATGTCGGCCTTGTCGGGGTCGGAAAGAGGTCTATACGCGACCAAAAATCCAACTTTTTTGCAGATTTCCTACCACATACGGAGACATTTTTGAGGCAGTCAGCCCCAAGATAGAGCCAAACGCTCCGAGGCACTTAAAAGCTGATTCAATTCTGTTTCATATGCATATGAAGAAGTGGTGTCACATTTCCTCTATGTCGGCCTTGTCGGGGTCTGAAAGAGGTCTATACGCGACCAAAAATCCCCCTTTTTTGCAGATTTCCTACCACATACGGAGACATTTTTGAGGTAGTCAGCCCCAAGATAGAACCAAACGCTCCGCGGCACTTAAAAGCTGATTTAATTCTGTTTCATATGCATATGAAGTAGTGGTGTCACATTTTCTCTATGTCGGCCTTGTCGGGGTCTGAAAGAGGTCTATACGCGACCAAAAATCCCCCTTTTTTGCAGATTTCCTACCACATACGGAGACGTTTTTGAGGCAGTCAGCCCCAAGATAGAGCCAAACGCTCAGCGGCACTTAAAAGCTGATTCAATTCTGTTTCATATACATATGAAGAAGTGGTGTCACATTTCCTCTATGTCGGCCTATTCGGGGTCGGAAAGAGGTCTATACGCGACCAAAAATCCACTTATTTTGCAGATTTCCTTCCACATACAGAGACATTTCTGAGGCAGTCAGCCCCAAGATAGGGCCAAACGCTCTGCGGCAGTTAAAAGCTGGTTTGATCTTCTTTCATATGCATATGAAGAAGTGGTGTCACATTTCCTCTTTGTCGGCCTTGTCGGGATCAGAAAGAGGTCTATACGCGACCGAAAATCCAACTTTTTGCAGATTTTCTTCCACTTTCAGAGACATTTTTGAGACAGTCAGCCCCAAGATAGAGCCAAACGCTCTGCAGCAGTTAAAAGCTGGTTTGATCTTCTTTCATGTGCTTATGAAGAAGTGGTGTCACATTTCCTCTATGTCGGCCTTGTCGGGGTCAGAAAGAGGTCTATACGCGACCGAAAATCCAACTTTTTTGCAGATTTCCTACCACTTTCAGAGACATTTTTGAGACAGTCAGCCCCAAGATAGAGCCAAACGCTCTGCAGCAGTTAAAAGCTGGTATAATCCTCTTTCATATGCAAATGAAAAAGTGGTGTCACATTTCCTCTATGTCGGCCTTGTCGGGGTCGGAAAGAGGTCTATACGCGACCAAAAATCCCTTTATTTTGCAAATTTGCTACCACATACGGAGATATTTTTGAGGCAGTCAGCCCCAAGATAGACCCAAACGCTCTTCAGCAGTTAAAAGCTGGTTTTATCCTCTTTAATATGCATATGAAGAAGTGGTGTCACATTTCCTCTATGTCGGCCTTGTCGGGGTCGGAAAGAGGTCTATACGCGACCAAAAATCCACTTATTTTGCAAATTTGCTACCACATACGGAGACATTTTTGAGGCAGTCAGCCCCAAGATAGAGCCAAAGGCTCTTCAGCAGTTAAAAGCTGGTTTGATTCTCTTTCATATGCATATGAAGAAGTGGTGTCACATTTCCTCTATGTCGGCCTTGTCGGGGTCGGAAAGAGGTCTATACGCGACCAAAAATCCCCTTTTTTGCAGATTTCCTACCACATAGGGAGACATTTTTGAGGCAGTCAGCACCAAGATAGAGTCAAAGACTTTTCAGGACTCGAAAGCTGGTTCAATCTTCTTCCGTATGCATATGAAGAAGTGGTGTCACATTTCCTCTATGTCGGCCTTGTCGGGGTCGGAAAGAGGTCTATACGCGACCAAAAATCCAACTTTTTGCAGATTTCCTACCACATACGGAGACATTTTTGAGGCAGTCAGCCCCAAGATAGAGCCAAACGCTCCAAGGCACTTAAAAGCTGATTCAATTCTGTTTCATATGCATATGAAGAAGTGGTGTCACATTTCCTCTATGTCGGCCTTGTCGGGGTCTGAAAGAGGTCTATACGCGACCAAAAAACCCCCTTTTTTGCAGATTTCCTACCACATACGGAGACATTTTTGAGGTAGTCAGCCCCAAGATAGAGCCAAACGCTCCGCGGCACTTAAAAGCTAATTTAATTCTGTTTCATATGCATATGAAGTAGTGGTGTCACATTTTCTCTATGTCGGCCTTGTCGGGGTCTGAAAGAGGTCTATACGCGACCAAAATTCCCCCTTTTTTGCAGATTTCCTACCACATACGGAGACGTTTTTGAGGCAGTCAGCCCCAAGATAGAGCCAAACGCTCAGCGGCACTTAAAAGCTGATTCAATTCTGTTTCATATACATATGAAGAAGTGGTGTCACATTTCCTCTATGTCGACCTATTCGGGGTCGGAAAGAGGTCTATACGCGACCAAAAATCCACTTATTTTGCAGATTTCCTTCCACATACAGAGACATTTCTGAGGCAGTCAGCCCCAAGATAGGGCCAAACGCTCTGCGGCAGTTAAAAGCTGGTTTGATCTTCTTTCATATGCATATGAAGAAGTGGTGTCACATTTCCTCTTTGTCGGCCTTGTCGGGGTCAGAAAGAGGTCTATACGCGACCGAAAATCCAACTTTTTTGCAGATTTCCTACCACATACAGAGACATTTTTGAGACAGTCAGCCCCAAGATAGAGCCAAACGTTTTGCAGCAGTTAAAAGCTGGTTTAATCCTCTTTCATATGCATATGAAGAAGTGGTGTCACATTTCCTCTATGTCGGCCTTGTCGGGGTCGGAAAGAGGTCTATACGCGACCAAAAATCCACTTATTTTGCAAATTTGCTACCACATACGGAGACATTTTTGAGGCAGTCAGCCCCAAGATAGAGCCAAAGGCTCTTCAGCAGTTAAAAGCTGGTTTGATCCTCTTTCATATGCATATGAAGAAGTGGTGTCACATTTCCTCTATGTCGGCCTTGTCGGGGTCGGAAAGAGGTCTATACGCGACCAAAAATCCAACTTTTTTGCAGATTTTCTTCCACTTTCAGAGACATTTTTGAGACCGTCAGCCCCAAGATAGAGCCAAACGCTCTGCAGCAGTTAAAAGCTGGTTTGATTCTCTTTCATATGCATATGAAGAAGTGGTGTCACATTTCCTCTATGTTGGCCTTGTCGGGGTCGGAAAGAGGTCTATACGCGAACAAAAATCCCCTTATTCTGCAAATTTGCTACCACATACGGAGACATTTTTTAGGCAGTCAGCCCCAAGATAAAGCCAAAGGCTCTTCAGCAGTTAAAAGCTGGTTTGATCCTCTTTCATATGCATATGAAGAAGTGGTGTCACATTTCCTCTATGTCGGCCTTGTCGGGGTCGGAAAGAGGTCTATACGCGACCAAAAATCCCCCTTTTTTGCAGATTTTCTACCACTTACGGAGACATTTTTGAGGCAGTCAGCCCCAAGATAGAGCCAAACGCTCCGCGGCACTTAAAAGCTGATTTATTTCTGTTTCATATGCATATGAAGAAGTGGTGTCACATTTCCTCTATGGCGGCCTTGTTGGGGTCTGAAAGAGGTCTATACGCGACCAAAAATCCCCTTTTTTGCAGATTTCCTACCACATACGGAGACATATTTGAGGTAGTCAGCCCCAAGATAGAGACAACGCTCCGCGGCACTTAAAAGCTGATTCAATTCTGTTTCATATGCATATGAAGAAGTCGTGTCACATTTCCTCTATGTCGGCCTTGTCGGTGTCGGAAAGAGGTCTATACGCGACCAAAAAATCCCCTTTTTGCCGATTTCCTACAACATACGGAGACATTTTTGAGGCAGCTAGCCCCAAGATAGAGCCAAACGCTCTTCAGCAGTTAAAAGCTGGTTAAATCATTTTAGTATGCATATGAAGAAGTGGTGTCACATTTCCTCTATGTCGGCCTTGTCGGGGTCGGAAAGAGGTCTATACGCGACCAAAAATCCCCTTTTTTGCAGATTTCCTACCACATACGGAGACATTTTTGAGGCAGTCAGCCCCAAGATAGAGCCAAACGCTCTTCAGCAGTTAAAAGCTGGTTTGATCTTCTTTCATATGCATATGAAGAAGTGGTGTCACATTTCCTCTAAGTCGGCCTTGTCGGGGTCGGAAAGGACCTATCCGCGACCAACGATCCCCTTATTTGTGCAGATTTTTTCCAGTTACGCAGACATTTTTGAGGCAGTCAGCCCCAAGATAGAGCCAAAGTCTCTTCAGGACTCGAAAGCTGGTTTGATCCTCTTTCGGATGCATATGAAGCACATTTCCTCTTTGTCGGCCTTTGTGGGATCGGAAAGAGGCCGATCCGTTACCAAATTTTTAACAAAAACGTTTTAAGCATAGCGTTTATTCTTCCTGGAAAACGAGTAAATTAAACTGATAACATAATTTACTTCTGCATAATTTTAAGTAGTAACTTTAGTTTATAATTTCTTGCTCTTAAATGAAATACGAATTGAAGTATGTGTATTTTATCTATTCGGGAGTTTTATTATAACCAAATAACATCAAACTTGTCATTTTTTAAGGTAAAATGATAAAACCACTACGTAAAGAATATCTCACGTAACAATTCTTTAGCATAGTTAGGTTTTGCATTAAATCTTAATGCCTAGATAGACAATCTATATCCTCCATCAGAGGTTTCAATTCGCATTTCGCACCAGCTTTACTTCGTACCAACATTAGACAACTCGCCCCTTGTCTACGCTGTAGTGCGAGTTAGTGTTAACTACGGCACGAGTGCTGATACTGGCTGTTAGGTGTTAATTGATATGGTGTGGTGTTAATTGCTGTTTACCGTTTGTAAGTTTGTATTTTTTCGAGTTATTCAATATTGGTACGAATTTTCCCTGACGCGATTTGGTTTGGTGCGAGTTGCGTAGCATTCTTCGGCGAAATATATATAAAGCATGAATTCACGTAGAAATCAAATATATTTTTTTCATTATATAACATAACAGATATAAATATGACCATGGCCATTTATCATACGTCGATGGCATTTGTTACTGTTCACTTTAAACATTTCCTAGTATCATACTTTGTGAGTATTAGTGCCTGCTGTCTTGAATATTTTCACTACACACGCTGTGTACTACCGCTGGACTATGTGCTTGCCAGACTGGTTTTAGCATTAAAATCGGATGTTTAAATTTGAAGCCGCCCCAAATTTAAGTTTTACTGGCATCGTACTGTAGTGAGCTGTCACCCCGAGCTGCCATCTTTGTTTTAACGTCTGTCTCAAAAGAAGTTTTATTTAGATAAGTGGCCGAGGTGATCCGACTACCTACATACATCCCACTCGGAACTCCTCGGGTAATTCCGTCCTCTGCGTAATCACCTCGGAAATAATGCTGTCGCCGCCATGTTGACGAACTACATCCAAAATGGCAATCGTACCTATTCGGCGATCTCCGGCAAGCTTCGGATATAAACATCACCGAAGCTTGATCCGAGTGCATGCAGGGTAATAACTGGTATATTACACTTTTACCAAATCCTGTTGGTAATATACATACAGTATCAACTAAGTTAAAAATATTCTTCAACAAAGCAATCTGCTTTGCTTTCAAGAAGTGTTAAATCTCCATCATATCTAAAGCGAAATGCATGCACTTTGGCGGTGGTTCCACTAAATACCGACCGGAAGTTTAATGTGTGACATGGACTTTTTCTCCTTAGTTACAGTCTGTTGCTATGTTTTGGCATTAAATTTCCTATTTTGAAGGTAATCTGAACCTTTTGGTATCAAAAGGTAGCTGAAACTATGTAGAATTAAAAGAAAGCAACAGTCTTTAACCCCTATGCACAATAATGGACTGATCCACTTTTACAGGAAGTACATATTTCATTGAAATTTGGCGGTTACCGACTGTCAATTTGGCGGTATGCGCAGTCTATGAAGCTGAACCTTCTTACAAGTTGCAAAAGTTGCCTTATTTCGGGGTCTTTCTGATAGACAATAAATAGCTCATTTCACATATATATGGCTTTTGGGGTCCATCATAACTTGGTCATGGTGCAATTTGTTTCCATCTTTTCGCGGTTCACTATAGACTATAGAACAAACTTATTAAGTGGCGTCTAACCTTTGAAAAGTCAGCCATCTAAGTTTACATAATAATGAGAAGTTAATCGCCGGGGCAAATCACCAACTGGCGTATTCCTACAATTACATACGAGGTGATATGTCCGAAGCTTGCCGGAGATCGCCGAGTAGGTACGATTGCATACATCCGGGAGATGATTCGTGAATTATCTGAGTTGTTCCGATTGGGGAAGTGTGAGTCGGAACTCCCCGGGTAATTCCGTCATTGTGATGTGTCATTTGGCACTTCTCGGGTAATTCCGTCATCGGGACAATCCAATCGGAATACCTTGGGTAATTCCGTAATAAATTTGGGTAATTCCGTCCTCGGAACAATCATCCCTCGGATGTATCTGGTGTAATGATACTTGCAGAAATCAAGATCGTTTTGTTCGCCGGAAGTCGGAAGAAGATATAGTGCAATAATATTTATAGATAACTATCGTTTTATTAGTCGGAACAATAATATGCCATAAAATAATTATTCAAAGAATCGATAGGTGTAGTGTATACGATTTTTTCATCCTATAAACTTTTCATTCATCGATTTAACTGTTCACATCTCGTTACAAAATCAACTGTTACTGCATTTTCAATATTTATCTTTGTTGTTTTGATGACGTCATAGGCACCAAAAGTGTTTATTTTTGCTAGGTTTTCTCCGTCATACATCCGAAAGATGATTCCTGAATTATCCGAGTCGTTCCGATTAGGGACAATCATCCCTCGGATGTATCTTGTGCAATGGTATGTACAGAATTACGATAGTTTTGCTTGACGGAAGAGGAATACATCATAAAAAAGGTACTTCAAAAAAGTAAAAGGTGTAATGTCTAGGGTTATTTTATCTTGTAAACTTTCATTTATTAATTTAACTGTTCACATCGTGATAGATATACAACTGTTACATTTTCAATAGAGATAACAAAACATATTTTTGTTGTTTTGATGACGTCATAGGCACCGACATGTTTATTTTGTAGGGGTTTTCCAGTCATACATCCGAGAGAGGATTCGTGAATTATTCGAGGCGTTCCGATTACTAATGAAGTGTGAACAAGAAAAAATACTATATTGCTTAATATTGGCATCATAAAAGCATACGATGTAGCAATGAGGGCAGTTAATCAGTGTGTAACGTATGCAAGTAGACAGAAACTATGCGGGAGTAAACATAACATTTAAAAAAAAATAAAACATTTTATGATTGAAGAAAAGACACCACTCTAACTAGAAGTTAAGAGATAATAAGAGTCTTAAACATTTCAACCCGAAAGATTTATTGGAAATATTTTAAGAAGCGTTAAACAAGAGTTGATGGCGTTTTAACAGTGGAAGAGCTCTACAACTATTTTTTCTAATTTAGAAAATAATTTATATCAGACAACTGAAGAAGAGTCAATTTTGTAATGTCCATGATTTGACTGATTTTACTGAATTTAAAGAAGACCTGGATTATCCTTTCACACAAAATTAAATTGTAAATGCAGAAAAACATGAAAAAAGCAAAAGCATACGGTTCAAATTGTATTGCCAATAAATATATTATTGTAACTGTAGATATTTTATGTCCACATATTGTGATATTTTCAACATAGTGATGGATTCATGTCACTTTTCAGTTGTTGGGTGAAGAGATGGGATGATAACACCGTTACATACGTAGGGAGATCAAAATGACGTTAACAATTACCCTGGAATTACTTTTGTTTCTCAAAGCTATTCACATCTATTTTGAAAAAAAAAGAATAAACGACGTTTGCATTGCACATCATAGTTACCCAGATGTCCAATTTGGATTTAGGTAGGACCATTCAACGTGCCATGTTTATCTTAAATTCTGCTTTTTATCACTTGTTAAAAGTAAGAAGCGGCTATATGTTTCATTCAAAGATTTTGCGGATACAAAAGAGTATGTACTCATCTGTACGATCTTATATTATGTTGTTTGGTAAGATTTCTGAATACAACAATATTATAGTCGGTCTGATTCAAGGGAAAAGTGTCTCACCCATGTTAGCATCATTATTTCTAGGAGATCTAGAAGTATATGCATGTATGATGTATTGGTGGATAAGGAATACAGATAGAAGTCTGTATGTTGACGGCAGTTCTATTCGCAGATGACGTGGCTATTTTTAGAAAGAGAGACAACATACTGGAATTTGACAGTTCATCACAAGCTCTGTATGACCTACATTGGGTCCCTATCAAAGCTAGGATAAATTTTAAAATATTATGTTTCATGTACAACTGTCACATTGGTAATGCACCCGTCTACCTAACTGACCTATTGACAAATCATGTTTCAGGTAGACCGGGTTTTAGATCTGCAAATTGTGGGACATCATATAACATTCCGTTTAATAAAAGAAAGACTTTCAGTGACAGAAGTTTCTGTACCGTCGGCCCAGTGCTATGGAACAGTCTGCCATTAGATGTGCGACAATCAGAATCTTTAGATGTTTTTAAGAAGAAATTAAAGACATTTTACTTCCGTAATTTTAATTCACTGTTTTAAAATTGGGAAGTACGCGTACTTTTAAAAATCAAAGAACCTTTACTGCTGTGCATATACTTGTATGTATGTTTATCTTGCAATGTTTTAACATCTTATATTCTGTGAGTTTTACTTGCTAAAAAGCTAAATTTTCTGTTTTAAATTTTATTGTATTTATTGCATGTCGCGTTTGATTTTTATTAGTTATTGTACAACGCCAATGAATAAGATATTGTATAAAAATAGGCGTTTAATCAAACAAAACAGTTTCAGTTTCAGTTACTGGATAATGAAAGCTGGACGGACAAAAGTAATGTTATTGAAGTGCAATACAATACAATATTTCCTCCATTGTTAGAGATTTCTTGTATATGTACAGAATATCGTACACAAAAATAAGACAATATAAGGAGAAATATGCATTATTAAACTTAAACTAACATAGTTTACAATATGGACAAAAGATAAGTAAGTGAAGAAAATGCATAATCAAGTAGAATAGATAGTTTGAAAATTAAATAGATGAATAAATAAATAGAGACAAATTGTTAATAAACATGATATGTATATTTAGCAGAATGACAAAAGTAACTATAAAATTTCAACAACATCAGATCTATACACTTCTTTACGAAGCGTTTCCAAACACGTTTTGTTGGCAGTGACGATGGCTGTGTTATAACATTATTAACAAACGACAAAATATTGTATTTATACAATATGACTAAAATGTCTGGAACAAATTCCTAAACAACAGAGTTTGTAGAAAAGAAGCTATAGAAGCGTCTAAAAAAAGCCCTACCAAGCCTCGCATATGTCAAATCGAGTACAACTTCTTAAGCCCCATATGCATTTAACAACAATGTGTTGGAACCTGTTGACTTTATTTATGCATGACCTTAATAAATTACACCGTAACCATAATTCGCTACCAGACAACGCTACAGGTTTTAATACTTTTGAATAAGGACTGACTCGTGTATTTGGATTTATTCCGTCTGAACTGAATCCATCGACTGAGAGGGCAAAACACGAATTGTGCTTTCTGTAATCGATCGTGTATTCGTCACTTCAGTGGCTAACCCGATCCTTCCCTTAGCTTGCTGCAAGTGTATTTAACTAGCCGATGAAGATACGAGTATGCCGATTGGGACTCCGAATAAGATGCGAATACTTGACGATTTGTTGGCGAATATGAATATTTGTGGCGCGATACCTAGGATGTAGTAAAAGGTAATAGGTAATACCAAGTTATAGTCTACTTTCAAGCTACTGCTCGATCAGCCGACAGTACAGTTTACCCCCTGGTCATTGGGTATATTCGTCAATCCCGTACTATGGCAGCCGACACATGGCGCTGGGAAGTCATATTACTGACCCGAATAACCCTCGCAGGTACCCATTTATACACCTGGGTGAAGTGGAACAATTCGAGGTAAATTTCTTGTTCAAGGAAATTAGCGGTGACCTGACCGGGGTTCGAACCACGGACCCCGTGATCCGGAGTCGTGTGTCCTACCACTGGACTATTCCGCTCCCGATCATTGCCGACTTTGTTACGATTCTGTATCAAATTCACCTAATTTCTTGCCGATCATATGAATAAAGCCCCGATTTGCACTTGAGGCATCAGTTTGGACTGTGACACCATGGATGCTAGACGTGCTGCTCTTCACCTTGCCCTTCTTCTTCAACAAGAAGTTGTTGTCGACACACAAATATCTATGGCAGTGACCCATAGGCTCCAGAGACGCAGAAGACCGAGAAGACGGCCTCGCCCTTGGGTACGCCAATGGCTGACACAAGAAAGACGCGATGAGTATGGGCAGTACCACACCCTCATGAGGGAACTGCGCGAAGAAGATGTCCAATCATTTCAAAACTATCTCCGGCTGAGTCCAGAAATGTTTAAAGAACTGGTGCACAGAGTGTCTCAAAGGATCGAGCAAAAAGATACCAAGTTACGCCAGGCATTAGAGCCAGGATTGAAGTTGACAGTCACCCTTCGTCATCTAGCATCTGGCAACTCCTACCATTCGCTTACGAATTCAGGGTCTCCTAGAAAAGTATCTGCCTATTTGTCCCTGAGGTGTGCCACGCTATCGTGCAAGAGTACAAGGATGAAGTTATTGATTGCCATACCACCCAAAAATAATGGCAACGTGTAACAGTCGAGTTCGAGAGACGCTGGAACCTCCCTCATGTATGTAGAGCCCTGGATGGCAAACACTAGTTTCAGAAGAATAAAAACACTTTAAACAAAGTTTTAAGTATGAAATATACCTTGATCATATACCCTTTGATCTTCGATTCTACTTTACCTGACTAAGAATTTCAGCTCATCTTTAAAAATACAGAGAGGTCATTTTGGCAACAATAACTGACCAAGCAACAAACGTTCTTGTACTTGTTGTAATACTGTGGATTTATATATATTAATTTATAAGTATAAGACCCTTTTTATAAATTTCATAAATTTTTGCGAACTAAAGGCTTCATCGAATAAGAAAACACTTCTGAATAGTGCATACTTTTTTAAAGAAGAGAATAAAGGTTAGAATAATTTAAAAAGAAAACATGGACTCATATATTCGTTGCCCAAATCCTGACTGCCAGCACGTGAACGGAGCGCCATATTGAAAAGTCCATCACTAAAATAAAAAAAACAAACGCAAAAGACAACAACAACAAAAACGACAACAAAAACAACAACAAAAACAACAACAACAACAACAAAAACACACACGCACACAAAAGACGCATGTTTTGACGTGAACGCCAAACTTGGATCATGTAGCCCATCGTGTCTGTCAGATTACAACAGCAGAAAACTTTGCTGTTTCAGGACTCAATCCTGGCCATGTTCGGACGTGTCATATTTGCCAGATACGGTCAAGATAGACGTCAGCATGTGTCTCAAGGCAAACATTCTGAAGGGCAGCCTAGGAATACAAGTACCAAAATAATACTGGAATCAGTTATTCCAAGTTTGGCATAATATTTTAGTCAAAAATAACCTTGAAGAATTGGAGGGTGGGGTAGTTGGTAGAAACTGTTTTCATTTATTACCATACATAATTATAATATGATATATTATAATTCTTTATTATGATAACACTTGTAAGCCATTTTCTTTATGGTTTTCAAATAGATTTAACAATGATAAGTGTTGTTTACTTTATCACATCGTGTAATCATAAAAACAGGAAGAAAATTATATCTATATTATTTAGTCGACAATAAGTATTTATACAAATGTATTATTTATGTGTGTTTTGTTTTCTAAATATAAGGAATTTATTTCAGATAATTACTTGTTTTATAAATTTAAGTTTCATACATGTATTTTGTTTTGTTTTATCAAATGCATTATATATCATATACAATCAACATTATTTAATTTTATAAGAAAATAAACAACTGACTAATTTTTCGCTACCTGCTGTAATCAGATGTTAATATGTACCAATTTTAATTGTCAATTGCTACAATATTTAGCATTTATTTTATTTGAATAAACCTCACAGAAGATTTCATGTGGGTCAGATGTCTATCATCTACATACAGGAAAAAACGCCATACATTTGAATATTTGCTAAATTAATGATAACGACAGAGATGACAATTCTTATTAGTTGGTAGGGTTGTAAAAATGAAAAAAAAAATAATGCCATATTTTATAAAATGAAAAAGTTAAAGTTGTTCTGTAAATATATGTGCCACTTAATGTGTATTTTCCATGTTTGTTAAAAATAATGTTGTACTTCATGTTGTTTTAATTACGAAAAAGCGAGCAAGGCCACAGTGTAGTGAAACTTGACTATCTTAAGTTATAGATGGTGAAATCTTTTAATATTTCAAATATAAGTATCCAAAATCATGCTTATTACAAATACATGAACAAAGATAACAAAGTAAATAGTGAACATTACAGTTTCATTACCTTAAATATGCTGATTAGACTGTATTCAATAACCCCTGTCATCAGTTAATTAATTACTATATTACTTTCCAGATTCTTTATTAGTATATTCCCGGTAACTTAATATCTTGTATAAGATAAAATTTGTAATTAGCCGATGTATATTTTGTACAAGTCTTAATAAAAATGTGTTTTATTCTTCTCTTTCTAAAGCAAGGTGTAATGAACAAAGCGACATGTACCCTCTTAATGAAGTGTAAGACACCTTTGATCGATGTATCATGTAGCTAACAATAATAATGGCAAACTACACAAGATCGGATTCTGGAGCGTGGATAATACAACCTGAAAGGGATAGTGTGATCGATGTCTAGTGAGGCGGTCACATCTACTATAATGGCTCCTTTGTCATCTTTTTTTGCCGGCAATTTACAGGCGAGCGTCTGGGTGAAGTAAATCTCTTTATGCACGCTTTGTCAAATCTATACTTTGTATACAATAATATTAATTATAGAATAAATATATATTAAGTTGTTGGGTACATTGCTTGCTTTTCCTTATGTTGTGCGTTTGTCATTAACACCACGTTTTACAATAAACAGTAAACATTCACAAAAAACGCTTAAAGTTTTCGTTTCAATCCTCATATCTTTGTTCTCGATTAATTACAGAAACTAAATCAAATTCGGTGTAATTAAGTTTGACAATCATTATAAGCTTCAAAGAAACTTGCACAGCGTTAACCTTCTGACAAAATATAACTTATAAATCAAATGGTATAATATTAATGCGTATGTTCAATGATTGAATATGTGAAATTGTGTGAAAAGAAATATATAAGAAAAATATTTAAGAAATGCAATTATTTTTGACAATGGATCCAAAATTGTTTGCTACTTGACACTGCATAAGAAAATTATTTTGAACAATCGATTGTCACATGGAAAGATTAAATTATCATCAATTATTTTAAACATTATAATAGATGTTGCGATATTTTGACACGAAGTTTCACTTTTTTTAACACTATTAAGACTTTAAGTTTAAATACACGTGATGTTTATTTTTCACATACGCTCGAGTCAGCATCTGTACAGTCCCACATACCGAGTGTGTGACCATATGTATCCAGATAGCTGCAGTCATAGGCACCAGTATTCGGGTAGTCAATAGATCCGGACACCAGATGATTGGCCACTTCTGTGCTGACCGCCTTTCCGGACACACTTACGAACGATCCTTCGGAGTTAACGTCATGTATGCCTAACCAGGGCTCACAGCCAGAACTTCCCAGGTAACACGTCAACACAGATTCAATACTTGCAATATCCGCAACACTGTAGACATGGGCCAGGTTTGCCTGCATGCTCTGACAATTGATTTGACTCTGGTTCCAGTTTAGCTGAGTCCCCACGAATTTCAGGCATCGATCATTGTGCATTGTCCAGCCAGTTTCGCAGGGTACTTAAAATGTGAAAATGTCGGGAATTGTTAGTTGAAGAAAGCTCTCAGAAAATCATAAATGAACATTAATCAATGTACAATTGAATTTTAAAAAATAAATAAAAAATAAAGCTTAATTTTTGCATATAACATCTACCTTATACCTGCTAAAACACACGCCATAATCTTTCCAAATTAAAACTCTCGGATTTCAATAGCATAAGCTGTCCTTGCGATATTGGGCATAGAAATACATAATTTATATATGTTTTTGCCGACTTCTTCTATAAACTATGGTACTTGAAAATAATGTTCTACGTACCATGGGCACAGTCGGGGGGAATGCCCCATGTTCCGTCAAGGTTACAAGTTAGCGACATGTTCACGCCTATCTGGGGTTGATAGTTGGGCAGACACATGTATGTAATCACTGTTCCTGGCAGAGTGGTGGTTACTGTTGGACTCACGGTATTCGCGCCAGCTGACGCGACAGAGCTGCACACTAGAAAATCCAAGACGTAAAGAAACAAGGTGTATCAGTGTTGTTTTTTTACGATATAAAGACTCGAGGAGCTAAACTCCTGTAGACTGTGGACATTCGGCTGATAATGTTTGCAATGTACATATTTAGGTTGCGTAAGATTTTTTTCCCTAAATTTTTATCCAGTAATCATTGATCCATCGTGACCTTGTTACGAACTTCCATGAAGAAAAAAATTCTGACCAAGTTTTGAGAAGCTTTGATCAAAACTGCAGGCTATGTTTATGGCTAAAATCTTTAAAAATATAATAATAATAATAATAATAATAATAATAATAATAATAATAATAATAATAACAACAACAACAACAATAATAATAGTGATAATACTAAAATAAATACTGTTACTAAGTACTGACGTTGATATCTATTTGAGCTGAAATCTCAGTCGTGCTAATTGACAGAATTACATGGCAAAACGATGAACATTTAAGGCGATATATTTCACGATTTATGCTTTAAACAATTAGTGTCATGTTATATTCCGTCCTTTCTTAAACTAGCGTGTAGGTTTCTGCAGCATTTTTAGTTTCCCCAGAACAGCGGTAAGATATCGTTAATGTTTAGATGTACATAAACTGTTAGATACCACCTTTAGTTTCCCCAGAACAGCGGTAAGATATCGTTAATGTTTAGATGTACATAAACTGTTAGATACCACCTTTAGTTTCCCCAGAACAGCGGTAAGATATCGTTAATGTTTAGATGTACATAAACTGTTAGATACCACCTTTAGTTTCCCCAGAACAGCGGTAAGATATCGTTAATGTTTAGATGTACATAAACTGTTAGATACCACCTTTAGTTTCCCCAGAACAGCGGTAAGATATCGTTAATGTTTAGATGTACATAAACTGTTAGATACCACCTTTAGTTTCCCCAGAACAGCGGTAAGATATCGTTAATGTTTAGATGTACATAAACTGTTAGATACCACCTTTAGTTTCCCCAGAACAGCGGTAAGATATCGTTAATGTTTAGATGTACATAAACTGTTAGATACCACCTTTAGTTTCCCCAGAACAGCGGTAAGATATCGTTAATGTTTAGATGTACATAAACTGTTAGATACCACCTTTAGTTTCCCCAGAACAGCGGTAAGATATCGTTAATGTTTAGATGTACATAAACTGTTAGATACCACCTTTAGTTTCCCCAGAACAGCGGTAAGATATCGTTAATGTTTAGATGTACATAAACTGTTAGATACCACCTTTAGTTTCCCCAGAACAGCGGTAAGATATCGTTAATGTTTAGATGTACATAAACTGTTAGATACCACCTTTAGTTTCCCCAGAACAGCGGTAAGATATCGTTAATGTTTAGATGTACATAAACTGTTAGATACCACCTTTAGTTTCCCCAGAACAGCGGTAAGATATCGTTAATGTTTAGATGTACATAAACTGTCAGATACCACCTTTAGTTTCCCCAGAACAGCGGTAAGATATCGTTAATGTTTAGATGTACATAAACTGTTAGATACCACCTTTAGTTTCCCCAGAACAGCGGTAAGATATCGTTAATGTTTAGATGTACATAAACTGTCAGATGCCACCTTTAGTTTCCCCAGAACAGCGGTAAGATATCGTTAATGTTTAGATGTACATAAACTGTTAGATACCACCTTTAGTTTCCCCAGAACAGCGGTAAGATATCGTTAATGTTTAGATGTACATAAACTGTTAGATACCACCTTTAGTTTCCCCAGAACAGCGGTAAGATATCGTTAATGTTTAGATGTACATAAACTGTCAGGTACCACCTATAGAGACTATTGGTAATGATTTGTAATAATATCACACAGTGTGTTACTTACTCTTGAAACAAGATGGCGGCGTCCCCCATTGTCCTTCTTCGGAGCAGGTCAAGGTCAGGTCAGTCAAGTTTGTGATTTGGAACCCGGCCTGGCACGTGTAAAGTGCAGTGCTGCCAGGGGCCGTACCCGTCACTGTCGGTGTGTTGGTGTACGTTCCGACAGGGGCCGAGCTAAGGCAGTCTGGAAACAATTAACTTGAAACTTTAGACCTGTTTTAATCCGAACTACCGCTTAAATACATACATGTACACTAGCAACAGATATCAAATTGTGGGTTTACATGTAAAGATGTTTTCCGCCTGTTGGTGTCTGATGGTTGCGTGTCTGTGCTTGAGGATATTTTTAATGATTATTGGCTTTTTAAGGACAATGTTTACCCTTGCATTAATGTTTAAACTACATCAATGTTTAATTTCTTCTGAAACGAACTTTCAATCTTTTCGTTTTGCAAGCTTTGTTGCAATATTGGATATGAATTCTAACTAAAAAAGCTAAGATTGTTTCCCTTTGAAAGCATTAGTAATCGTATTATCAGTGTGAATTATGTTTTTGATAGTAATAACCGATAAGCACATTTTATACAAGCTTTCTTGATCCATGACATGAAAAAATGACAGGGAAATTTGTGTTCAAACCAAGTTCTGTTAAATTTATTTGCTTGATTTTGACAACACATTTTGATCAATTGTATGACACAGTAAGCCAATCGAATGAATAAAAATATGCAGATCTTAAGGACACGAACTCTGGGCCATGGATCCATCCAGATACCCGGAATATAAAACCCCAACTCCTATGTTCATAATTGTTTAATATTCGAATTTGCGACATTCATCTTCCTTCAATGTGGCCACAGTTTGGTTTCGATTATCAAGATGAATATTGGGTCTATTTGCCTCAAGTTCGATTCAAGTTCCGCTGTATTCTGTAGATCAGAAATGACAACCAATGTGAATCAGAGTTTAAGGAATATATTTAGCTACTGTATTTAATATAGTCTTTGGCGTTAAGTTGAACTACATTTATCATGTGCCAAAAGTATAAAGTGTGAATCACTAAAAGAAAACAAGGCCAGATGTGCTAGGCAGTGCAGCGTGTGGAATAGGTTTCCGTATATGCCCTTTGCCAAATATCCAAACATCCTAGTGCTATAGCAAACAGACGTACAATACTATGGGCATAAACTCGTGCAGTAAAACATACAGACGAACACAATACAAACTAACTTGCGGACACGAAGACGAACGGAACGGACAAACTAACATCTAGGACACATGTCGGTAAGTTTACTCAACAGAACATGAATGAACCAACATTCGACACATTTACCTAGTAAAACAAGTTACATACGGCCAGCCAAACCTACTTGGTAAACATGTGGGTAGAGTGCTCCACGATCCATTAATGAGACAGGTACTTGTGCTAGGACCGGAAATAGTGTAGCCGTCATTACATTGGTAAATCACACTGGCTCCGATATGGCGGGTGGTACCCAACATCGCCGTGTTGGGGATGGCTGGTGCCGATGGGCATTCTAGAAATTGAAACAACGTCAGGTATTCGTATGACTTGATAATTTGAGTGTTTTATACACAAATTCTAAATACATTTAGTTAAAAAACAGCTATCAGCCGTTTTCATCAAATCCGATGGCAGATTAAAATAGAATTTATACTGTGTACCACTATCTAGCGGGGTCTAAATTAGTCTAAAAATCTAGCTGCTCCAAAATAGACGTGCCTTTCACAGTAACACTTTCTTTTCTTTTATACGGCCTATTGGAAACCATGGTCCCTGAAAGTTTCGAAATGGTAAAAGACATACAAATAGCACACTTCATAGTTTTCTATAAATGTAAATGAGCCCTAAATATAACCACAGCAACCACAATGTTCAACAGCAATACCGGAATCGTCCAGTAATATCAGCCCCCCACCCACGGGCCCTAATGAACTGACTGCCTTCGATGTTTATATGTGACATGACACATCTTATGAAGGTAATGTCATATCGCCTGAAGTTTACGGTAAACAAACAATTTGTCATGACAAGTTACTAGTACTTGAAGAGAAACATTATTGGAGGTAATAATATGTCTGTCTGTTCTGTCTGTCTGTCTGTCTGTCTGTCTGTCTGTCTGTCTGTCTGTCTGTCTGTCTGTCTGTCTGTCTTTCTGCATGTCTTTCTGACTGTCTCTCTCTCTCACCTTCTTTCTTTCTTTCTTCCTTTCTTTCTTTCTTTTTCTTTCTTTTTTTCTTTCTTTCTCTCTCTGTCTGTCTGTCCCTCTCTCCCTCTTTCTCTGTCTACGTTGCTTTAAATACAATGTATGTGAAAGCCAAGTGTTTCAAACATCGATTCCAATAACGCACACCCTAATCACAAGGTAAAGGAACTTGTATAACCATGTATATTGTTTCATAAGTTTGCAGCCGTACGATTGCTTTTAAGCCTTTTGATGAATAAATGACAACACATAGTGTTCCTATTGTAAAGTAAATGTTGGTTGTCTTGAACACCCCACAAGCTGATTCATTCAATGTTAGTAAACAAAAAATAATGCTTTGAATAGGTTGTCGATTGTATTGATTTAGACAATCTGGTCTGATGATAATGCTGTTGCTGATATTCACAGGGTTTGTTTCTGTTCTTAATAGTAGAATAGATATAACAGTGACCGCATTGAATAGCTTAGTCTCATTCCATGGAAGAATCAATGAGAGAAAATACACGTATTATTCTTTTGTATTCCCACCTTTATGGAGGTGTGGAGGGGGAGACTGAGTCAGCAATATACAAGCAGCTTTTTACGAATGTGTGCTACATATTAGCACTTTAGTATTTAGTGATGTCCTAGATTCGCAGCAGAAAATGTACAAAAAACCAACTGTTCTACTAAGAAATTCATCTTTAGTATAATGTATATTTTGAGCAAAAAAAAAACTTTTAAGCGACACTGTTTGAGTTTGTCTTCTATTTACGTAAAAGTAATTTAGCCTCATATGATTTTTTATCATTAAATGTCTCACAGCCTTTATTTATTTATTCGAACAGCTAAGCAGAAACAACTTAAATCTCCAAAAATAAAGTTTTTACAAAACACCTTCTCAAATCCGATAATAAAATCGCTTGTATTACATAACATACATTACTTTCTAAATTATTGCATTTTATCTTAGAAAAATGCTTATCAGTGATATCGGACGGTACCAAAATACACATGAAATAAAAAATTATCTTCAAAAGCCCACGGTAAATTTAGACTAAGAAGCAAAAGACAAGGGGAAGCGGGGTCGCGTAAGATAAAGCAAATATATTCGAGAAGTATTTATGGCATAACGGGGCTCTGTGGTAGAACGCAACATCATCCCATGATTACAATTTTATTAGTGAAAGTTACATTTTACAATCTAACAATAGTGAGGAGTGAATGCTTCTCCCTAACGCATCCAAATCCACACTCCTCTCCCTAGAATTCGTTCTTTTTTCACCTTTCTGCACTCCTAACATATATAGTTCATACATTCAAGTTCCTGAATAGGACATTCTTATTGCCATTTTACTAGTTTCCTTTGCGTAATAGTGTATTTTCTTGTTTTGATTATTAATCCTGCCATTCTTTGCTCTGCTTTAAGTTAACTTTCTGCACTTAGTTTAATTAAACGGCACGATGTCTTTAACTAACCAATTATAGCCAATTATTTATAGCCATATTATTTAACTGAAAACGATTTACAAATTTATTATTAACTCTAAAACTAATTAATATGGTAATATTAAATTACATATACAGTACATACTGAGACAGCGGTACAGGGGTACAAAAACATGTTGACATTCCCTTTTCCCTTTTACTTTAGTCAGCTGTTCATTCATGTATCGACATTTCATGTAAAACTGCATTAAACAATACACTACTATAACACATAGTTTAAAAAAGATATCGATATTAATGTTAGACGTAGATGAGTTGTCTCTTTCGAGAAACATTCCTATTTTCTTAATTTGCACTACACTAATATAGATGAAGAAACTAAGTGGTAAAGGTCATACATGGTCATTCAACTTGCCTCCAAAGTTCAGCCATCACTATTATGTAGCAAGTAATATAGCAAAACTATAGTAAGCCTTAAAGGGATACCAATGCACACCCCACTCTTCTATTGAAAAAAGCATTGATATCAAACGTGTTCCACTTTCTTTTGTATTCCCTGGTTCAATATTCGGCTACATTTTGTCCATTACACTGGCAACGATTACGCACTTCTTTACTACGTTCTGCATTCAAATTGCTGGATCGGGAAACATATTTGGAACTGTCGGCATTTTTCTACCTCCCGCCCAGATACCTTGGTTAGATCCCGCGACAATACCGTAAGTGTCCTTCTGCAAATACGTGGCAACAAGCAGAAAGAGAACAACGGCGAAGAATTACTCAGTTAATCTGAGACTTGCAAAACTGTATCGACGATCCCTTCGCAAGGCAACATAAACAATAAACAACACACTTGTGTATTACCCTTTTTTGTGTAGTGTACAGCCGTCGACGTTGCCATAAGACCAACATCAGTTGTCAGCTCGTCAACAAACGCGTGGCATTTCCCAGTAGAAAGATCGAACATGTAGCAATGGCAATGCACTTGACTGGAACAGAACTGGGCGCATTCAAGCCGGGAACGTACAACCGTCCCTTGACTCTCAGTCCCTGCACCCATATAACCGGAGAATTTACCCTTAATGAAGTGTGTCGATGTCACTCCAAGGGCGATGCATAGGTAACCTTTAAAAGAATTAGTTTCTTGTATTATTCGACATGAAGAAACCAAAAGGAAGAAAGCAAATATATCTTTTTAGGCCAGTCAAATGACAATCAAAAGTTTATTCAGCGACAATTATTGGCTCGAAAAATGCATTCCATGTTACTGATTTTAATATAAAATATACATGTTATAAAATATCAGTTTTAATAAAAACATCAAAATATTATAACGTGTGGTCCACATTCTCATTAGAACGCGTCTCTGACATAACACAAATAAATCAAAGCGCTCAGAAGCACTCTATTAGGGCTGTGTTTGACCCTGTCTGCGATTACAGGTGTGCAAACAATGGTCAAACTTATTCCGTAGTAAATCAAATGTAAAACGCAATTGACATTGTAAATCACGCAAGTCTTAAGCTGCAAATAAACACGTCTTTTAAAATATAGATTAGACATTTTGACAAAAGTTACATCAGAGTCACTAACATTCGATAATAGAAACCATATTATTAAACATTCGATACTTTATATAAACTTTTGCATTTTATCTTAGGTTAAGTCTAAAGTAAATGCCATGCTCCTAAAAAGAGATAGAGTGCATGGGACACTATTTCTTGTTGATAATCTTTCATGTTTGAGTGTTAATCCAGACACGACGCACATCTGTTTCGCCAACTTCTAGTCAGATGTCATGGTATGTTATCTCTTTATGTGTTTGTTGTTTTTTTAATCTGGTTACAATGGTTGTCAGTCAGTTTACGTTTATTTTTCTGCAGATGTCTGTCATGTCTAAGTTAACACTCGAACCTGCATGATTATCAACAAGAAATGGTGTCCCCGTCATTCGTTTTAGTAAAGCCCTTTGGAATTTATATTTTCATATCCTAGCACTCCCATTTACACGAGAATTTCGAGTTTATTCATTGATGTTAACATAGCTTTCGGCTTTGCACGTACTGTTTTAGTTTACACAGGAAGTTGTCTATGACTCCCGGTGAGAGCGCAGCGACCGATTCAACATATTCACAGAGAGCATTCGGCGGCGGAACGTCACGTGCCAACGGTCCCTTTTCTATATGTCTATGTTCTCATAGCAGTTCGCTCCTCATTTCGACCCTTTCCCCTAATTACTGAATGATATTCGTACGTGGCATTGTTCATTCATAAATCTACATTTCGCATAAGAAACGTTTGACAAACATTCAGCATCTTTATAATTTCTGAACCTATTTCGGACTTATTAAAAATTAAGCAAATTTTAACAGTTATAACAGTTGTTTGATGTTTGATGTTTACAACCGCGCATCAGAAAATCACTCTTACGTCTGGTGTTGTCAGAAAGACGAATAAATAATTTGTTTTGACCAGCGGAAACTAAAACTTTCAACAATGGTCTATAAATAAAAGTCTTAATTGAATGCCAGAAAAGGACCAATGTCTTTTTTGTACTTGGGATATGCAATATATCCACTTTCATCAAATGTCAATAGACCAGTTTTCCAGTCGGCGATTTTTAAGGTGTCACGTGACACGGCAAACGCGGCAATATGTGACAGTTCCCCATTTCCGCTGATAGAAAATGGAGAACATCGATAAGTATGGATCGCTTTCTATGACAGTAAAGTGTTTCAGGGCAAAATGCATCTTCAGTTTATAGAATTTATACGATATTCTGTGGATTAAATGTCGAGTAAAACTGTGCAATGTACCCTATACTGAGATGTGTAAAGCGATACAATGCTAGAATAGTGTTTTTTTTATTTATACGTAGGAAAGAAAATTTAAAAAAGGTCTGTTGTATGTGTGTGTTGGCGTAGTTACGTGGCAACTTTATGCAACAGAAATCAAGCATTTTTGCTGTCTGATTTCAATTTTGAATCGTTTTACACGCAACTTTCGAGGCTCAAAATGTTTCACGGGAAAGTTAAAAAACTAAACACACATTGTTCACTTATACAGAAAATTAAAAAATACAATATATAAAGTAAACTGCCATGACAAAGTGCTTTGTAAGGGGATCAGCTATAAGGTTGGCATTGCTAACCAATCAAAGTGAAATGCTATTCATATATAGTACCCCTTACCCACCCGACCTCCTACCGGTTACATTATGTCCAGTCCATAACAGTAACCAAGGCTACCTTAATAAAACACGTGACAACGTACAGTATTCGTTTTAGAATACGTGACATAACTAAAAGTTTTGCATTTTCTGATTTTATCAGTGTAAAAAATTAACTACAAAATATTTCTGTACAAAATCCCTTTTGTTTCTTTTTGGCAGTATAGATTAAGTGGAACATATGGCCTGTTCAAACATATTTAGTTATAGTTTTGTTAAATCTATAGTTAATTATTAAATAAACAAATAGTAATGTACATACAGATAGTGATATACCTTTACGCGAGTAAGAAAATAAACGTTTTGCCTTTGAATCAACCACCAAAGTATACAGCTACTACTTTCTACTCGATAAGGAAAACACATATGTAATATAGCACAATAAGAAAGTAACCTATAATAATTATAACAGATATATTTTTAAATTACTTTTTCTGGCAAAATAAACCTGAAAGGTGACATCCATTTATATACGAACAATACGGTGGTAAATGGTTTACTCGACGTCCGTGCACCTGACTGATAACTAGTTTATTTAAGGTTCAGCACATACATCGTGAATCTTGCAGGTCACGTGACTCGTTAAAATCAGCCATAAATTGTAAAAATTTGGAAAAAGGGTCTGTTGCGAATGAATTGATGTTATGCAAGCATCACATACCTGTTATACCACCAATGCAAAGGAATTTTGCTACGCTTTTACAAATACTTCCTGTTATGTT
Source organism: Sinonovacula constricta (assembly GCA_007844125.1). Lineage (NCBI taxonomy): Eukaryota > Metazoa > Mollusca > Bivalvia > Cardiida > Solecurtidae > Sinonovacula > Sinonovacula constricta. Next base: position 6,877,926 of record CM017572.1, read on the forward strand.
TGTGTCCTTGTGTTTTTGCAACTTTTGGTGATATAATTCTGTCATGAATACAAGTTTAACTAGTATTTCACTGGTTTCTACACTGGAAAGCTTGCTTTTGATATTGATCGCCATCTATGACATGCGTCCGTATCCGTGAAAAATGAAGTCGTATACGGACGCAGACGACGGAGATATGGAATGCACTAGATAGTTTTGGACGTGTTCATGGATGCGGATGCCGGATACAGATGGCGGATACGCACGACGGACGCGGAGACATGGATAGTCTGCCTTAGCCTCGTCTCCGAGAAATGCTTTAATTCCGGGCTTTGCACGACAGGTTCAGCCGGTTAATTTTTTAATCATCTGATTGGACCAAACTGTTGGTAAAAGCAAAATCGGCAGCAGTGGCCAAACACGATGTTCATAAACATTTTCTCTATTTAGGTTTTACGCAAGCTTATAACTTTACTCAAGTTTAATTACAAATTGTTTAACTTTTTTTACATCGTCGACTCCCACAATATCTTTGTAGGACACAAGGGAGTTAATTTTGAGCTAGATATAAAGTTTAAAATTTACTAAGAAAGGTTAATATGCAGAACGTTGTTTGCTAATAAATTCTGTGCAATGAATGAATGTCCATGGTTTGAAGTACTTTTATTTGCTAATAGTACTTGTATTGCACTGATTCAGTACATACTCACGTACGCTTTGCGCTGGCGGAATCATGGAAATTCGGTCTATGACTAAAATTTACTTTATTACTTGACTGCGCCTGTGCAGCATCTAAGTTCGTATATCAATTGCGTTCGCAATCGAATTGCTTTTTGTTTATTTTTATCCTTTAAACCTTACATTTGTATTAAACATACAGATATAAAAGGAAGAAAAAGATTCTGAAGTTAAAATTGTTTAGTTCTCTAAGATTCGAACAGGGGACATGTTGTATTCTAGTCATGTGTTCTACTGACTGCGCCATTGAATTTTGGTACACGCTTGTTAAATGTTCTTTTATAAAGCATTGGAACACCACTGTCAACATATGAGTTTCAACATAACTTATGATATGATTTTGACTGGTTTTGGACGCTTTTTGGTTCATTAAAATAGAAATCGGACCAGATGGGTGCTTTGTCGCTATTGTTTTGTTTAGTTCCTTGTAACATACACCTCATATTTATTTTAACTGTTTTATTCAAATTATCTTTTCCGAAGATATTATTTACCTAAGCGGTGGGAGGCTTAGCAGTGAGGGGATAAACAAGTGTGCGAGCCCACCAATATACCTCGGGTGTTCATTTGATGTTATTTTAGACAAGATTATAGCTTAGTCTGGGTAAAATAGCACGTATGAAGTCCTATGTTTGTGAAGCTCTTGCCACCGGCGTCAGTTTCATTAAATAATTTAACAAACGGGTCCAATAATTGAATTAATTGTGAACTCTTTTAAAATCTAAACGTCTTTATACCTTACATTCAATAGACACTTAGCATGTGTAACAAGCTTGCGGATACATGGAAACATCATGTTACTATCTATGCAAATGTACCATGGGCTGCGCATACAGACAACACTGACGAAGATATGGAAATAGGCTATGATAAGAAAATATCAATCTCGGCATGGTTATTGAAAATAAGACAAAAAGGAGAGTTTATCATACCTGTGATGATGAGCAGTCGAAAGTACGATGATTGTGGTAGTCCTTTCATTTTACCACTTTGAGAACGTTATATAAATATTTAAGCAAACGCGCTATCAAAAACATAAGCAGGCATGTGGTCCAATTGTCATTATATATTTACGTGTGCGTCTCTGGACACAGATACAAATTTAGGATTCAAACTAAACTAAAAGACACTTTAGTATGAGCATTTAAAATATAGTCCATTTATTTCTGACTCATTAAAATACCGTCTTATTAGTTAACAACTTCAATGTTGTTGTTTTCCAGTCCGTTTGCAACAGCTTTAAAAATACAAAGGCAACTGTTTTAATTTCACACGTGATTGAATTTCGACAAACGTCAGTGCCAGTTTATGTACAAAGTCCTAGGAGCATTGCAACATATACAAACACTTGTAAAGGCGTAGAACAAAGGTATTCACATGCAAGCCAAATGTAGGGACTCTTTGAATTTGGGTTACCGAACGATTATGTTAAATATCTGTTTAGTGTTTTTCAAAAATCTATTTGTTTGGAGGTGGTCAGATCTATGTACGATCGATGTTGCCTTTTAGGTTTTCCGTGTGATTTCCTGTCAGCCGCTATGACAGCTATTTACATTGTTGTTAGTGTTATAATAAACTGTAAACAGTGAAGTCTGTTTTGATCGAGGGATGGTCGTGGGAAAAATGAAGTGAAACTCTTAACTGTTTTCTATAAACAAAGAAGCATTTTTAATCCTCAGTAAGAATTATTCCGATCTTGAATTGATTCAATGTAAGAGTGTCTTTAAACTGTTTATTGATGTTTCTCACTTTTTTTTCATTTTCTTTTTTCTTTCAGAATTTAAAACAGCGATGAAGGACTCTACATTTTGATGCACATTTTACAAACCAACACAATTTCCTGATGGTTTATTTAAAATAAGAAAATGTATTATCCATCATGGATGCATCAAGCATATGAAGGTTAGCACTCGTGAAACTTTAATTACTACACGTTTGGTTTTCTTTCAAGTGATGTCATTTGATGGCGTCAGGCGTCTATGAAAATCATGATATAGTTTTTTTTTTAATATGATTGCAAATTATTTACATTAAAACCTATGTACGTAGTGTGCGTGTGTGTTGTCTTCTTCACCAGTGCGATACATAGTGCGCGTACTCTCCCAGTGGTTTTAGTATTAACTATTGTGCTAGATGGTGGTAATACGAGATCATTATATTTGCAAGTTTAGTCACACCAAAGTAATAGCGTTTATGTTATACCATCTTACTTTCTGTTACAGTATGCAGCATTCAGCATACAGTTTCCTCATTAAAATCCAATTTGAATTCCTATTTTTAACTGTTGACAAAAATCATGTTTTATGCAAAATAATTCACATCATGACAAAACCCATTTCAAATGTTATACAAATAAGTAATATATTTCATGGTATGGATATGATTGATTTATGTCATAGATTTATCAAGACCCATCTTCCTTCCCTATCAGAACGCCTCGGATAATTTACGAATCATCTCTCGGATATATGACGGGAAAACCCCGCAAAAATAAACATGTAGATTCCTATGACGTCTTTAAAACAAGAAAATTGCATATTTTGTTATCTCTACTATAAATACAGTAACAGTTGTATATCTAACGAGATGCGAACAGTTCAAATGATAAATGGATGCTTATAGGGTGAATAACCATAAACACTACAACTGCCGGTTTCTTGAAAAACTTTTGATGGCGTAATCTTCTTCCGGCGAACAAAATGATTGTCATTCTGTAAGTTTCTCTGCACCAGATACATAAGAGGGAATATTGTCATGAGTACAGAATTACCCAAGGTGTTCCGATTGCCATTCATAGTTTCTTGAGTAGGCTGGGAATTGGGTATTGGGTATTAAATATCCAGATACAACCGAATACCCAGCCAGCTAGGAATTGGGTATTTGCTAATTCACAGATACAACCATAGCCAACAACCTAGGTATTGGGTATTTAATATAGAGCTGCAGTCGTATTCCCAGCTGGCTGGGAATTAGGTATTCGAAATATTTTAGTAAAAAGATGACTCAACGCAGAGATTGAATATCGAGCTAGACCTGAATACCCAGCTGGCTGGGAATTAGGTATTCGAAATATTTTCTGTAAAAATACTTTTCAACGCAGAGTTTGAATATCGAGCTAGAGCGGAATACCTATCTGGTTGGGAATTGGGTATTCGAAGTATTTTTAGTATAGAATCTATTCAAGCAGAGTTTAAATATCGAGCAAGACTTCAATACCCAGCTGGCTGGGAATTGGGTATTCGAAATAATTTAGCATAGGGACTATCAAACGGAGAGTTTGAATATCGAGCTAGAACTGAATACCCAGCTGGCTCTGAATTGAGTATTCGAAGTATTTTTAGTATAGGGACTATTCAACGCAGATTTTGAATATTGAGCTGGACCTGAACACATATCTGACTGGGAATTTGGTATTCAAAATATTTTTATTATAGGAACAGATTTTGAATATCGACCTAGACCTGAATACCTAGCTGGCTGGGAATTGGGTATTCGAAATATTTTCTGTAAAATACAATTTAAGGCAGAGTTTGATTATCGAGCTAGACATAATTACCTATCTGGCTGGGTTATTCAAAATATTTCAGTATAGAAACTATTTAAGCATAGTTTGAATATCGAGATAGACCTGAATACCAAGCTTGGAATTAGGTATTCGAAATATTTTTAGTACAGGGACTATTTATCGCAGAGTTTGAATATCGAGTTGGACCTGATTACCTTGGTTGCTATTTGTTTGCATAAACACGTTCGTTTTTACCTGTATGGGAAATTACAAATCTCAAGGATTTACAGTGCATTGAAATAGAACACATCAACAGGGGTACGTGATGTAGTGAGTATCCCCAGAGTCAGATGATAATGTAGCTCAGTTGCTAGATTACCTACCTCAAGAGCAGGAGGTCATGGGTTCGATCCCCGCCCTGGGATTTTTCCAGCTTTTTTTAGTAGCGTCAGAATGGGTTCTTCGGAGAACCCTGTGGAGCAGGAATAGGCTAGGTACTGGTGGTTCTGTTGATGCCTGGCTAAATATAAGGAAGGTTAAAAGCTCTCTACCCAGGTAGATCAGGTGGTAGAGCACCTGATGACGGAGGAGGTTTTGGTGTACTGTGTACCGGTAAAAGAATTTTGCCCGCTCGGATCACTTCGGTTAAATCAAGATATATGCAGTTAAATGAAAGCGGGTGGGGCCTGGGAGGTTGAAAGGGGAGGGGGGGGGGGGGGGGCGGTTTTGTAGGGGCTGTCAGATCTCGACCTCAGAAATAAAATTATACAACACCATTTGGACCGATTCATACAGTTTGAGGAAAAAGTAGAGATGTGTAAATATGGACCGACTTTTATTGGTGCATGTCTACAGTACATGTCACGAATGATATATGTATAAGTAGTCATAACATGATCACCATTTAAGTTCAGAATAATAACCCTAAAATTATATAGCACAAAAATAATACATGTGTCTGATTCTGTCGGTAAGAAACTCACAACTTTAAAATACAGACAAACGCGGACCAGTTCAAGCGGTACATTCTATTTATAGATGGACATTCCCGCGTTAGAAGCGCCCCCTTGCGTTCTATTGTTGAACTGGTGTTATGCAATATACATTTTAAATTTGCGCCTCTAGATCATTTACTTGTAAATTAGATTCTAGAAATGTAAAATGTATTCGTGATTTTCGCCCCGCGATTTGTAAATTGTATATGCGGTAATTGTGAAATTGTTCAAATATAATGCTGAAATGTGAACATTGTCATGTGATATATAAAAGTTAGGATGTAATTAGATAGCGGAATTTAGCATGCGCGGTGTTGCAATTTACAAATTGGCATTTGAAGTGACAAATCCGTGTATTCAAAGTTAGAAATAGTAATTAGAATATTGGCGGATATCCCCTTCCATACATAGTAACCACAAAAAGTACAAACTCGCCGTTCTCGGCAACCCAAATACATGCTAAGTCTCGGCACCCTTTGTCTAGCACGAGGTCTTATGCTGCGCCGAGCGGGACATAACTAGGGAGATCTAGTGCCCTACATTCGTACGGGGTCATCCCTACACTCAACCCTAATTTGAAAATCGATCACTTACAATCTTCTTTTTGAAGGGAAATATTTTGTTGCAGTCTAATCAAAGAAGATATGGGGGATATGCAGTGTTATCTTTAAAAAACTATTTATTTAGATTTAGAACTTAATTTAGAACTTAAAGAAACACCCGCCTGACAAGGCTGTGCTCAAGGTACAACCGACATTAAGCACTTTTGTCTTGAGTACACTAACACTAAAAGGAACAAACAACAGGTTTGACCGAAATCTAGGAACTGCTTCAACGACAACATCAATGGAAAGGTCTCCTTCATCATTAAAATGAAAATCTCTTCAGCCGTTGGTAAACTGTCAATATGTCAATCTCAGCAACAATGTTTAAGACGTCTGTGGTACAACTTTTTATGTTTTCGTCGGCAACACAATTAAAGTATCCGTCGGCAAGATTTGTCAATGATCCGTCATTATCAAAATCGTCACTGTTTCCAAATGCATCACAGAGTTTATCAAATATTTAATTTATAGTCGGCAGCACGTTTCAAGTCTAGGCAAACTGTTGAATTCACTGTCGGCAAAATTCTACATTCCCCGTCGGCAATACATTTTCGATTTCCGTCGGCAATACTATTTAATCCACTGTTGGCAAAACACATTTTAGTCTTCGTCTGCAAAATTAACACTCCGTCGGCAAATTTATTCAGATTTCTAACGGCTGCACCGTCTATAACATCCCATTTCCGTCGAAAAAAAACGTCTGCATTAATCTGCAAGGCGATCAAAATACCCACCTAAAATGCTTAAATTAATCGCCGGCAAAACCATACGGACTCTGTCTGCAACACTTTCTTATGTATTACAAGTCAACATGGCAATGTGTATCTCCGTATGTAGCATATGGAAATATTTTGAATATCAACTTGTCCAACATATCAGGTCTAACTCGATATTCAGAAACTGCGTTGAATTGTTCATGTATTTTAAATATTTCCAATACCCAAATCCTAGCAAGTTAGGTATTAAGATCTAGATAGATCGATATTCAAACTCTGCTTGAATACATTTTATACTAAAAATATTTCGAATACCCAATTCCCAGCCAGCTAGGTATTCAGGTCTAGCTCGATATTGAGACTCTGCGTTTTAATTGTTCCTATAATGAAAATACTTTGAATACCCAATTCCCAGCCAGCTAGGTATTCAGGTCTAGCTCGATATTGAGACTCTGCGTTTTAATTGTTCCTATAATAAAAATACTTTGAATACCCAATTCCCAGCCAGCTAGGTCTTCAGGTCTAGCTCGATATTGAGACTCTGCGTTTTAATTGTTCCTATAATAAAAATATTTTGAATACCCAATTCCCAGCCAGCTAGGTATTCAGGTCTAGCTCGATATTGAGACTCTGCGTTTTAATTGTTCCTATAATAAAAATATTTTGAATACCCAATTCCCAGCCAGATAGGTTTGGGGCTCTAGCTCGATATTCAACTCTGGGTTTAATAGTATTTTTACAGAAACTATTTTGAATACACAATTCCCAGCCAGGTAGGTATTCAGGTCTAGGTCGATATTCAAACTCTGCTTGAATAGTTTCTGTACTAATACTATTTCGAATACCCAATTCCCAGCCAAATAAGTATTCAGCTCTAGCTTGATATTAAAACCCTGCGTTTAATAGTATTTTTACGAAAACTATTTCGAATACCCAATTCCCAGCCACCTCGGTATTCAGGTCTAGGTCGACATTCAGAATCTGCTTGAATAGTTTCTGTACTAAAATATTTTTAATATCCAATTCCCAGCCAGATAGGTATTTGGCTCTAGCTCGAAATTCAAACTCTGCGTTGAATAGTATTTTAAAGACAATATTTCGAATACCCAATTCCTAGCCAGCTAGGTATTCAGGTCTAGCTCGATATTCAAACTCTGCTTGAATAGTTTCTGTACTAAAAATTTTGAAAACCCAATTCCCAACCAGATAGATATTCGACTCTAGCTCGATATTCACACTCTGGTTTTAATATTATTTTTACAGAAAATATTTCGAATACCCAATTCCCAGCCAGCTAGGTATTCAGGTCTAGCTTGATATTCAGAATCTGCGTTAAATTGTTCCTATAATAAAAATATTTTGAATACCCAAGTCCTAGCCAGATAGTATTCGGCTCTAGCTCGATATTCCAACTCTACGTTGAATAGTATTTTTACAGAAAATATACCGAATACCCAATTCCCAGCCACCTCGGTATTCAGGTCTAGCTCGATATTCAGAATCTGCTTGAATAGTTTATGTACTAAAATATTTTGAATACCCAATTCCCAGCCAGATAGGTATTTGGCTCTAGCTCGAAATTCAAACTCTGCGTTGAATAGTATTTTTAAAGAAAATTTTTCGAATACCCAATTCCCAGCCAGCTCGATATTTAAGTCTAGCTCGATACTCAGAATCTGCGTTTCATTGTTCCTATGATAAAAATATTTTGAATACTCAATTCCCAGGAAGCTGGGTATTCAGGTCTAGCTCGATATTCAAACTCTGCGTTTGATAGTCCACATACTAAGGATATTTCGAATACCCAATTCCCAGCCAGCTAGGTATTTGGCTCTAGCTCGATATTCAAACTCTGCGTTGAAAAGTATTTTTACAGAAAATATTTTGAATACCCAATTCCCAGCCAGCTGGGTATTCAGGTCTAGTTCGATATTTAATCTCTGCGTTGAGTCATCTTTTTACTGTAAGTATTTCGAATACCCAATTCTTAGCCAACTGGGAATAAAACTGCAGCTCTATATTCAATACCCAATACTTAGTTAGCTGGGTATTCGGTTTTATCTGGGAATTCGCGAATACCCAATTCCTAGCTGGCTGGGTATTCGGTTGTATCTGGATATTGAATACCTAAGACCCAATTCCCAATTCCCAGCCAACTTCACAAACCTTTTCTTAATTATATATGTAACTAATGATATGCTCTAACACCAATTTAAAAAGTATAGTAAAATAATAACCATTGCATAAGGAATCGGTGACCATACCATATGGATATTCAAAATATAACACCTTGAATATACGTTCAATTTAATGAAAGAGCATTTATGGCTTTTTTCTCGAGATTGCAGAACTAAAAAACGATTACACTTTTTTTAAAAAAAGTATAAATTTACGCTGTTTAAGTACCGCTATCCCTCACTGGAAATTATGTGTCTCTTGCAAAATACATGTGCTTTTTTATTAAATGATGAAGCCAAAAAGGTTCACTATCGCTATAAATCTATACTTTTTATACCCCATGCAATTAAAGCTTACATTACGCTAGATTCTGTAAGATTTTATTGTTTCAATTATACACCACTTATGTGGATTGATAAGGCAGCCGTCGTCGAGAAGTACTGAACGCTGCTATTATTTTACACCTGCGGAAAAAATACTATAACAATATACAGCATCGTCGGATACCCACGGTTGATTCTACTACGTTACTCTCCATTCATCACTCGTGGGCAAATTGCTACTCATTTCGTCGTTCTGTTTGAATAGAACAGAACAGACATTATCCAATCAGATGATAGGTTACAAAATTAAATACTCTTCAATCGGAAGATCAATACGGTGACCTGAGAAAGTGTAAAATATGTCTGTCAGCGATCCGCGACAAATGTTCTTACAAATCTTTAGGCACTCCAGCAAGTACTGAAAAATACACGTCGGTTTTAAACGAAATCGGTATCCTTGCCCATGAAGACAGTGACGTTGCTTGTAATTTGTGCGTAAATAAACTTACGACAATGATATCGAAGTGGTATGAAAGCGTAAACTTGATTGGTTGGCAGATTCGCTGGATGGTCATAGCGAACCAATCGGATTGCGGCATTTCATAGTAAACAAAGCGACAAAATGAGTAGCAATTTGCCCACGGGTGAATATACAGTTATAGCGGTAGACTTCAGAACACTGTATGTATAAGTCACTGTGTTAGTGAATGTCTTGTTTTGAAGAGATTTATGATGCAGTGGTCATCTGTTACGAATGCGAGCCGCTTTAACAATCAATCGGGCTTTCCCAGTGACAGCATTCCTAAATGTCGAAAGATAAGTTACGCCAAAAAAATCTTAGACGTTAACTAAATAATATAGACCTATTTCCAGGACACTGAATGGAACCCAGTGTTCACATAGTACTGTATGTTGTGGTAAGTCGTCGTCTTGTTGCAAGCACAAGGGCGTGTGTCAAATTATTTCCCCTTTTGCTTTATTGTTAAAGTATATAATGCAAGTCCTTAACATCACTGCCGTTATTCGGCAGTTTTATTACTCAGATAAAAAAAATCTCCGAAAAGTTTTAGGACGTCTCTTCTGAAAGCTACCGACAGTACTAAAGACGAAACAAGAAATGTCTTTAAAAAGACAAACGGCGTCGGATTAAAAAAAAAAGAAAAAAAACAAGAAATTTCTTTTAAAAGGCTATGCGGCGTTTGTGAAGCATTAACTTACACATTTTTATCGTGTTTATGTTTCTATTGAATATAAATTTGTGAGAAGAATGACATGAAAATGGTGTACATTTTTAAACTAGTCGCTCGCTCCATCTGCGCCTCATAATTCACACGTAATAGGCACTTAAATTTATGAAGTAGTTAGATCGTGCCGGAAGTGAACGGACTGCTTTGCGGCATATGACAGAGATGATGTTTAAACAAATGTAGGATCAAGTGACATTTTATACACTATATTCAATAGTACTGTAGGAAATGGGGTACATTGGTAAACTGGAAATTATCTCCCTTGTTTTTTAATATCCGAGGTATTCCAAAGAGTAGGTAGGTCCTTTATAGTCGGACTTCTTGGACTTTATCGCCCATTATTTTGTAGATTATGCAGTTACAAACGGCGAAATTTCTTTTGCACAAATATAAGCTTAAAATCCATTTAAATACTTATAGAGATTTGTTATTTAAAAAAGAAAATGGAAGTTTTTGTTGATGATGGTTAACTTGAAAGTCAAAGAAGTCAACATACACCCCAAAAGAACAAGCATAAAAACCGAGTAAAACAAATGAAACGACCTACTTGCATTTAGGGGTTATTCAGGGGAGATTATTCATTAATGTCACTCATTGATATAGACTTGTTTATGACTTAAATACCTGTATAAATAACTATATATCGCCACCCCGAGGACGTTTATTAGAAACACTACGGTATATGATGCTATTAGGAATTTCTACCAATGGGAATCGCTCTGATATTCATTCAGGCTAGCCTTGAGTCAGCATTTGTAAGTAGGTCAAAAGTGAGGTTAGACAGCTACGCCGAAAAATACAGGATTTACTTAACACTGGACATGGCAAGTACCACCCTTACATCACCATTTAAGTGCGTCTAACTTTCGGTCCTGCATCTTTACCAAAATTATTTCAGAGCTTTAGAGACCACCACAAAACTGTCTGCACATTGCAGAACGAGCGATGTCTGAAACTCGTTGTAGGTCAGATAACCTGGACCTAAAGTCACCGACATTTATTATTGCTAAATATTCTTGAGTTCATTTATGACCACATAAGGATTTAGCGTGTCAGTTGTTAATGCTTAGCCAATCCTCCGAAAAAAGAGTTTTGATAGTCTTTGTAATCGTTTTAAATGTGCAGCGGCAGATATCTTTTGAAGTAATTTGTCAAACAAGGTACTGTTAATACATACACTACACGTATATTCAGTGCAAATACCATCTTTTAGTGTGTTTTGTGTTTTTTCAAACGCAAAGATATTAGAAAGCCATGACGTGCTAGCGGTTGACCTATGCATATTGTATGCATGTAAAATGACTGTAAGTGTTAATAATAGCAACAAAATAATTTTACTTTTTAATTTCGCTCCTATACATAATTCATGTAATCTTCAAATTTGCGCTTTTTATATGTGCTCTTTATAAACCAGTTTTTTGCAAAAGATCTTTGTACCGAAACATATCAGGGTTTTTTTCAGTAACATAGCTGTTATTTTTATATAAGTGATACACAATGAATGATTGTAAAGTTTACAGTAAAGTTATTCTGAAACCGTTTTAAACTATTATTTGGCTAAATCAATTTTTTTATTAAATTTGTTATCTCATGAAATCAATTAAATACGATATCACACATATATAAGGAGGTGACTATTATATTAAGCACAAATCAACAGTTCCCTACTAGGCCTAGATGTGAGCATAAATAGTGTATAAATATCCATAGCGGAGATTCTTGTTAAAGTTTCCCGTCAGTACATAAGTTTTTATTCGTTAAAAGTACAATGCTCAAAGTCAAGAATTTTCTCTGCCGTCAAAAGCATGCATACATAAGTATATGTCTGCGTCCGCATCACATCGACACAAATAGGGATTATTTTTCACAGACACTCGAGTCACCATCTGTACAGTCCCACATACCGAGTGTGTGACCATATGTATCGAGATAGCTGCAGTCATAGGCACCGGTGTTCGGGTAGTCAATAGATCCGGACACCAGATGATTGGCCACTTCTGTGCTGACCGCCTTCCCGGACACACTTACGAACGATCCTTCGGAGTTAACGTCATGAATGCCTAGCCAGGGCTCGCAGCCAGAACTTCCCAGGTTACACGTCAACACAGATTCAATACTTGCAATATCCGCAACACTGTAGACATGGGCCAGGTTTGCCTGCATGCTCTGACAATTGGTTTGACTCTGGGTCCAGGTGAGTTGAGTCCCCACAAATTTCAGGCATCGATCATTGTGCATTGTCCAGCCAGTTTCACATGGTACTTCAAGGGTTTTAAAATGTGAATATTAGTAGAATTAGTAGAAGGAAGCCACGTGAAATACTTTACCAATAAATAACTATCACTCAAGAAGATTTCTAGAAAAAGTATAAATGGTGCATGTCACATGCATAATGTATATAAGGTATGCTACTCGGGGAAAAACGTGAAGTCACTAATTTTAATAATGTTAATCGTCTATCATTGAGCATAGGAATCCACGTTTTTTAGTTTTAACAGGTCTGCATAGTTAACTATTCATTATCGAATCAGTGGAAATTATAGCCATAAGAAAACATTTTCCCCTTTAGGAACAAAAAGAGCAAGACAACAGTCTACATACCATGGACACAAGTGGGTGGGGTACCCCATGTCTCGTTACTGGCACATGTCAGTGACATGTCCGTTCCGGTCAGAGGCTGATAGTTTGGCAGACAGGAGTACGTGATTACCGTCCCGGGCAGGCGGTCAGTAACTGTCGGGTTTATGGTATTGATGCCAGCTGGTGCGGTGGCGCTGCAAACTGGAATGCAAAACAGAAAATTAAGGTTTGCTAAAACACATCTACCTTCATTAAACATATTGGAAAGAAGAAAACGGTGTAGTTTTGTATGCTGAAGATACTTTCTTCCTTTCCGCACAGCTGTCTCAACACACTTGTGGCCTACTTAGAGAAACTGTCCCAAAACTGCCGGAATTAATTTTAGAGTCTAGGGAGAGTTCTGTGAGCACACATTTCCTATACTTATATAAACATGAAAAACCATTATTACTTAGGCATATACACTAATCGAATATATATCTAAAATTCCTTAGCCTGCGATATGTCAAGATAGTAAATTTAAGAGAGGCACTACATAAAAGGACAATACTAAAATATATGGTTTCCAGTATCTCGCTTAATACGATTTGCCACACTTTCAAATAGGATGGATTTTTGGATTGATAACGATATAACCGTAACTTATTGAGAGTAGAAATATTTGTGTTAAACATTTTGTGAGGTAAAAGAACTGACATAGTAAACCTAGGTTTATTCAACCATAACAATTTCAATGAGGCTATTAACGGCATTTTAGGCGTACATAAATACTTTTTCGCTTTATCTGTAGCACAAGACACAAAGATGATAATAATAAGCAGAGTGCCATAAAGATGTGACACACCCTGAAATGTGGTAAAAAGTACTTTTTCAGGTTGACAGTTTCCTTTCGTGGGGTGAGGAGTGGGTACGGACGCCACAAACCCCACCCAACCCCACTCCCCGCTAGATCCGCCCACAGCTACGACCTACGTAATACACACACACATCAGCCTGTACGACCATATGCCTCACTAAAAAGTTCTCTAACATGGCGCATTTCTTTTTGCGAAGTAAATCCATAACCTTATGATTTATGAAGTAATCAATATAATAGGGTAAAATACTGACGGCTGTTCATTCACGCTTATGGCAGACGTCATCATTTACAATTGTTGTTTTTGTCCTTTTGAAAAAAGAAGGAAAATGCAAATATTATGTGACGGAAAGACAACAGTGTTCTGTCAGACAGATCGTATCACTTTTGAATTGACCTCATTGATAACCTCAAAGTCTATGAACAGAAAACAGAATTTCAGTTTACAATGTCAATTTTATTGATTTGACAAAAGTGACTGAAGCTTACAATTCTGCTTCTGGTCTTTTAACCCACGCATATCACTGAGTTTGGCCTTGTATGTCTACCATCTAATACAGACCCACAGCGGGAAGCTTGCCGATAAAAACACAGTGCTAATGATTTTATTATTGTAGCTAACTTTCAATTTAAAGCTGAATTACAACATACAAGTTTAAACTACATTTATAAAAAAATTTAAACGATTTTTCTACCATAAGTATTTTTTCTGTTTATCACACCAATAAATACGAATGTTTAGAACTGCCTTTTCAATTATCTACCGATTCAGAGCCACGAACTCTCTACAAGCTCCAGGTTGCAGTAAATTGATCCTCCTAACTTCCGAACCCTTTAAAATGGATAAGTGAAATACCGCTTTCTGGATAGTTAAAAACCGCTAGTTTGGACTAGCTACTTTGCTAGTGTTCAAAAACCCTTCTAGGTAAAATAAACAGATCAGCCAAGTCTGGATATTCAAGTTTAGTATTTTTTTATTTTGGGTTTTACGGCACACCTTCCCCTAATAGGTCATACGGCACCGAATACGATGAAGTCTAACGTAAATAGTATCTAACCAGGTTAAAATTCAAATAGGTCTCGAGTTTAGATTAAAAATGCAAAAAATGCTGTATGCCGACGCAAGCTTAGAAAAGACTATGAAAAGAGTCGCAAAGAAATGCTCATAACAAACACAGCCTACACTTCTCCGACTTTCTAAGGCAGCAATAACATCATGGCGTTCAAACTGTGATAGCAAGGCAGAAACATGTAAGAGTTGTTTGAAATGCATCAACACCTTAAGCAACGTGACAACAACCTTTCCGATCGGCTCCTCCGGATGGTTTTCGTCGATTTTTACCGAAACTCCCTGAATGCCCCTTTTTAATCTTAAAATAATTTTGGGATGCAAATGATAATACTAGAAATATATTTTCCGATAAATGTATGATTTGAAATATGCTTGCCATTGAAAAAGTGAAAAAGACATCTATGAAAGGAAAATAAAATGTCTGTTTTTTTATTGTTCGAACGTGGCAAGCTAATGGTCAGCCGGCTGGCTCATGGTATTTGCAATTCTCGTTTTGCGCTTTTAAAAAAATATTGCAACGCTTTCAGACAGTTAGTTTGACTTTAAAGCTGGTTTCTGACGGTTTGTTCATATCAAATACCTATCATAATACCGAAACACTGCTTTGGGGAATTTGGGCATAATGTTTGTACAAGCCCGCACTTTAGTCTTAATAAATGCGATTTTGAACACTAACTGAATTGTAAGACAACACTAATCGAGAACAAATCAGTCTGACTGTGTATTCTTTCCAGCAGTATAAAAAGCTCAATAGCGGTATCCGCTAAAAATAGATATCGACGTCAGGGCGAATTACCCGGATGACTATATAACGTGATCTCAAGAGTAGTAGGTCACGTGGTTTTCAACGTTTAAAAATAGCTTTCTCTGCCGCGTGGCTCGGATAGGAATTACCTGTTTGCCATGACGAGTGGTGATGTATGCTTGAGTGTTCGCACAGATCTAGGACACCATTGAAAAGCATTGTGCAGGACATTTTCAGGTAACAATGGCTTATTTGTTGTTTTTGTTGTTTTGGGGGAAAAGAAATATTGGTCCAGACTTTCGGATATAACTTTCAATGTTTCTAAGTTGCTCCCGAAGTCAGTAGAAAATTTTCAATATCGATCTTGTACTGGTTTGCAGGCTGAAAGTGTCTATACACGTTTTAGTTTTCTTACGAACTGTAAGGTCAGTTTTGGTGTCGATGTCACTGATTTTACATGACACATTGCCGAATATATAAAACATTTACGGAAATTAGCAGAAACTTTCTACAGAAATTGGCAATTGCACAATCGTAAAAAAATGACAACATGAAGTCACAGATTGGATTTGCTTAGAAAACAAAGGCAAAAATTAAAAAAAAGTTTGGATTGAAGTTTAAATAATATTGTCTTCTATTGTGTGCGGCAAGTAGTATTTATTGGAATTTATAAGGACTTGGGGAGAAGTCAAATGCTAAAATATAAGAAACGCAATTTTACGATAGTGACTCTGAAATTATGCCCTGATAGTCGTTAGACGTAAAAAAATCCCGGACATTTCTGAAACTATTGATTTTGCTAAACAACGCAAAGCAGCGTGTTTCCCATTCACCGAAACATGGCGTGAAAATCGTAAATATTTGTCATTCATTTTAAATTCATTTATCTTTACATTGAAAAGACATAACTGCAAATATAATGACACGTGAAGCAAGCTTTAAGCGAGGTTTACTGCAAAGACAAGATCATTACCTTTTTTCCTATAGTGCACAGCCGCTGGCGTCGGCGTAAGACCAACTTCAGTTGTCAGTTCAAAAGCAAACGTTTGACAAAGCCCAGAAGGCGGGTCAAACGTATAGCATAGGCACTGCAACGTATAAGCGCAGAACTGGGCACATTCAAGCCGGGACCGAACAACCGTCTCTTGACTCTGCGTCCCGGCACCCATATAACCGGAAAATTGTCCCGCAATGAAGTTCATCGATGATGTTCCACGGATGATAGAAAAGGTGCCTAATAATAGAAGGAAAGCGGCCGAGTGAGTTGTCCTTAAATTATATACCCTAATGTCAGAAAGAAAAGAAATGTTAAAACACGTTTAATGTTTGACCTACGTTTCACCCAATCTGATGTCAATATTTTATATTTCTTCTGGAAATAGGAAGCTGATAGATTTTGAAACACTCTCGTCTTATTGAGTTAAAATCTAGGGCAAACACCAGAGTCGTAGGACATAAGATTGGAAGCTCTTACGGTCTCTCTCACATTTCATGTTCTGCGGGATTTGGCGAGATTTTGAGCACATTTCTGCGTATAAAACGCGATGGGATAACCCCTGATTAGATTAAACGGTTAAATATAGCGACAACTATTATCTGCATAAACATGAACACAAATAACGTTGTTTTTTAAGTACTGTACATATCTAGCTGTCATCCTTTGTTCATAACATAGATTAAATGGTTACAAAGAAGACAAACGTATTGTTTGTAAATTCTTGATTAGAATTGCACGTGTCAGCAGTCTTAGCCTTGCAATTGCTATAGTTTAATGTTAATTTCATAATGGATTATATTAGCATATATGGTCAAATGTTAGCGTTCTCTGCTTAAAACTCTTCCAGTTTTTCCATCTTCCATCTTCTGTGTTTGTTCAGGAGTATCACTTAGTCTTACTTAGTCTTGACTCCTCAATCATACGTCTCACTTCGTCATGAACAATTTACCGGGGTTCATTGTCACATGATTTGCTAGTGCTGCAGCCGACTCCTAGCCTTCCTTTGTAACAGTCATCGTGTCGTGTGCTTCACACGGCCACCTGCTCTATTACACTGCTTTCTATTTCCTCTTGGTGTTAACATTAACTATTGTCTCTTCCACATTCTTGTCACAAATAACTCGAAGCATGAACACCTGTCTAGGCTTGGTGACATTAACTCGTGTGCTTGTGGTGCAGCGAAGACCATGTGAGGAAAACCGTTTGGGTATTCCTAATCACCTTCGAAGAAATGAGTTAAACAATGCTTTTCACTACTTCAATTGTTGATGCATGATTTATAAAATCAAACAACGTATTTCTGGAAACAATGAAGTCACTATGGATGACGACAATTCTAATTTTAACACGACTACAGCAATCATCTGTAATACTAGCATTGTCACCTATGATCACCAATGTCAATATGACGAAGGCTGTCCGTGAATATTGCATGAATAATCAACACCACCGCACAAGAAAGACGGCCGGTAATGGAGATCTCGGACCAGAAGTAAGAGACACAGACAATTCGAGAAGCCAGGCTGGAAGTTGACAACAACTAGGTGCTTGTGTGTTGGTAACGAAGTTCATAAAGACTAACAAGGCTTTCACATCCCTAAATTAGCGTTATTCAAGAAACTGCTTTTGTTATGGTCTGATATGGCTATCTTTGGAAAATTATCAGATAGAAAAGATAGAAGAATTACCGCTTTGGTATTTGAACAAACAACCCCTAGCTTCAGGACAGCAGGACAGTAGTTTAGCCTATTTCGGTGTTACTCTTCAATTAAAGGCGTTTTATTATATTTGGATTACTCCAATCCAAGTACGTTTGTTTTGTTTTAAATATGTTGAACATCAATACATTAACAGCTACAGCTTTGTCTAATATTTTAGGCTTATGTGTTATATTTTTGTTGCATAGCACGGACACAATAGATTGTTTCCATGTGATGTTATAGGCACTGATAAGACAGTTTAAGGCAGCCATCTTTGAAGGCAGAAGCTAATGCAGGCCGAAATCAGGAAATATGTGCTGTATTTAACTCGCAACTGTGATTTTATTTTTCAGTATATTTTAATGAATTTTATATAAAATTTAACAGCTTTTATGAAGTATATTAAATATCAAAATAATAATTTGATAGTTTAAAGAGTAACAAAAATACAACCAAGAAAAATACACCGTTCATTTTGTTTTCTTATGAGCAAATATTTTTATCTATTTCTATGTATTAATTCTTTGGGCATTTATCAATTTTTAAAAATATTGTATTTTAAAAATATGAATTTCAAGAGTGGTGTATAGCTTTTTTAATTTTTGGACCACAATTTAAGAAATTACAAGAAAATAAAATTTACACTTCAACACAATTCATCAATCCCCAGAAGTTGCCATTAAAGATGGCCGCCAAGATAAGAGATCTTAACTGATGTAGAAACTATCTATTATGGTTATATTGGCGAAGTCCAACTAATTAGTTTTGGAGGAACACCCCAGACTTAGATCTGGCTAGACCCAATGGCGCACTGCAGAATAGCTTGAAAACATCCCCACATAAAAATTCTGCCCCGACGGGACTCGAACCTACGCGGTGAGGGGTTGAGAGTAACAAGTCGGTAATATTAATAAAAAAAATAGTTGGAGTATAAATGTTTTAAGAGAGCTGTTTATCCCGTACGATACCTGTACCAAATTGTAACACTTTCGATGTTTGCCTCTTTTAGCAAACATATGTCACGGCTGTTCGTTCTAGTTTTACAAGCTTTATGCAACCTCTTCAGATGCGTACAGATTGTATTACTCAGGTCTTAGTGTTCTTGCTTGAACAATACGCTTCTAAACACTTAACCGTAATATGACCGACCGCAATAGCTCAGGAGATAGGGCGTCGGCTTGCGGATCGGGAGTTTGTGGGTTCAAACCCCGGCCGGGTCAAACCAAAGACTTAAAAGTTGGTAGTAGTGACTTCCCTCCTAACGCTCATGGCTAAGAGAACAGCATTACGCCTGACTCGTCGGTGTCAGTATTATGGACCGACCGGGTTCAGTCCCTGGGTACCTCATAAGTGCCCCTGTGCTGTAATGATAGAAATGTCGCTGCGCAGTATCGGCAAAAATGCCGGCTTATCCCAATCCCATTATAACCGTAATATGTAAATACATGTATGTAAATCAAGCAATGTTAAATCTATTTGCTAAAATGAACATGTTAGGTATCATCTAAAATTTGAGTAAAAAACCCAAACCAAACAAACATCTATCAGAAAATGATAAAGAAGAAGACACATACCTAGGACGAAGAACATTCGCAGTAGCAATAGTCTGTGCATGGTGTCGAGAGGAGACTTACCTCAGTCTTGATATCTAAGAATAAAGAAGGAGAAAAACTTCAGCGCAGATAAAATTATGTAATCTGCATGGATTTTTCCATTAAATGTTGAAATAAGCACCTCCCAACGTAGTACCAAACACTGTCTACTTAAAGTCGCTAATACAAAGTAAAAGAAACTAAATAAACTATGAAAATTAATAAAAAGTTTCAGTTGCACTCTTAAAAGAATGTTCTTTAAATAAAATGAATTTAAACCATAACCATACTTCTTATTACATAACCCTGTCAATGAATTGCTTATCTGTACTATCACAACTGTCGTATCAACCAGATACAGCCTGTTCATGAACCGAACTCATGCTTTCAAAACGACTGACGTCGAATGTTTACCTATTTAAAGTTAAATTTGCTCGTTCCATGGATTTTATTTACCCTCGCCTGAAACCTATCGGTATATGAGGAAAACATTGTAAAGCAGAATGGCCATAGTTTATATTGTTTTATATTTTCGTGTTTGGTCGACCTATACATACCGCATGCAATAATTCCACATAAAATATTAAAAGACGATAAGATTTGATGGAGAAAGACCCGAAATAAACTATATAAGTGGTACCACCTGAACACGGGTGGTCGTCTAAAAGACCTTTCTACATTAAGCTGTGATCCACTCTCCCCGACCAGGATTCGATGCCACTCCGTAGAAGTCTTAGCTGTCACAGGAGTTACAAGTCGGCGACCCTACAACCAGGGGCGTGCCTGGGCTTACGCACTTACGCACGTGCGTACAGTTGCTTCCAAAAATTGAAAAAATAACAATGTCAAAAAGCAAATAAAAATCGTACATAACATGTGCTTGACACTTGTTGTTAGCTGTTTCATTTTTTAAATTAGAGTTCTTTAACCCTTTTCCAAATGCTATAAATAATTCTGCAATCCTACCAGACGTATTTCTTTCCCTTCCTGCTCGTTGTACTAAGGAAAAAAATCGAATAGTGCGTATACTCAAAGGTCGCCTAGGCACGCCCCTGGACAATGTCAGCCTTGGTCATGGGCGAACTATGTTTAAGAACAGCACTGCTGTAGACCTGTACAGAAACACATCTGGCGCTTATTGTTATTTAACCGTGTTCAGTTTTGTTTATAACATGTATAAGATCAAGTTTGTTATAAATTTAACATGTAAATTTTGATTGCTTAAATGATTATTTTACGTTGGTGAGTTTGTAAAGAACATTTGTTGTCACTTACTGGTTATATTGTGTGTACATTTTAACAAAGTGATTCAAATGCCCTTTGCTAACCTATCAGAGTATATTAATTTAAATATTTTGTATGTTTTTACGTCTTGCCCTTTCTATTTGTTTCCGAAAGTAAATGTTTTCCGCCAGGGCTATGGATACTTTATGGACAAAACTGTTTGAATCTTCATAAATAGACGAATTTTCAGCTTTAAGAAAATGCAGTTATTGTAGCAAATTCAAAAAACTAAACGATAGATTTAGCATTCACTTGATCCATCGTAACTAGTACTGTCTTTCGTTTGTTTTGACTTTATCCTTCCCACTTGCAATAATTTCTCATATTTCAAATGCAAATGAGATAAAACTGCAAATACAAACATTATAACTTGTATAAATAGATCGTCCCTACATTTCCCACACCGCAACATACAAAACAACAACAACAAGAACAATGACAACAATTCAAACACACACACACACGCACACACACACACAAGCAACAATAGCAACAAAACAAAACAAAAACAACAATATATATATATATATATATATATATATATATATATATATATATATATATATATATATATATATATATATATATATATATATATATATATATATGTATTGATATATTGATATATATAGATATATGTAAGTGTAATTGAGATTTTTAATTCATAATGCAACACAACAACAGGTGTGAGCAACACCTAGGTAAGCATGCCATACAAAGTCTCCAAACATGTAATCTAATGAACATTGTACGGTCTTAAAGTGGTACAATGTCAGTAAAATCTGCCTTAGTGCGGGACATCTTAACAACACACCACCAAAACACATTTATTTATATGGTCTATTATTTTTCTTCGCAATATGACTCTAAAAGCATTATTTTTTATACAAAAACAGAACCATAACGCTTGAATCAGGGTTTGGCTACCTAGGAAATATGACATATATATATCTATTAAAGTGCGCGTGTGATAATTAGTGAAGTCTGCCTAAATCTTAAATAAACATGCCACAAATTGTAGTTATATTCGCCGAACTTTCGTTGCGCCATAAAGCTTTTTACTGGGGCATAAAAAAGAACAAAACTTAAAAAGCTTAACCACGATTTAGACTTTATATAGCGCGGTCGAAGTAGAGCTGAAAAACTGAAAATCATCTTCAATACAGAAAATGGCACTGTGTGTCTTTTTGATATCAACACTTTTGTGGGAGTATGCCCCCAGACCCTCTAACACTGTTTGTGGGAGTATGCCCCCAGACCCTCTTACACTGTTTGTGGGAGTATGCCCCCAGACCCTCTTACACTGTTTGTGGGAGTATGCCCCCAGACCCTCTAACACTGTTTGTGGGAGTATGCCCCCAGACCCTCTTACACTGTTTGTGGGAGTATGCCCCCAGACCCTCTTACACTGTTTGTGGGAGTATGCCCCCAGACCCTCTTACACTGTTTGTGGGAGTCCCAGACCCTCTAACACTGTTTGTGGGAGTATGCCCTCAGACCCTCTTACACTGTTTGTGGGAGTATGCCCCCAGACCCTCTAACACTGTTTGTGGGAGTATGCCCCCAGACCCTCTTACACTGTTTGTGGGAGTATGCCCCCAGACCCTCTTACACTGTTCGTACCTATGGTTCTCTTTCAATATGACATCTCCGTTCGCCCCATGAAAGAAATATGGTAATAGAGTATCTTTGTCACAGAGACAGTTTAGCAGCTCCAAATAGTTCGTTGAAACAATCTATATAACGAAAAAGTTCGTTGAAACAATCTATATATCCAAATAAATCGTTGAAACAATCTATATATCCAAATAGTTCGTTGAAACAATCTATATATCCAAATAGTTCGTTGAAACAATCTATACATCCAAATAGTTCATTGAAACAATCTATATATCCAAATAGTTCGTTGAAACAATCTATATATCCAAATAGTTCGTTGAAACAATCTTTATATCCAAATACATGTAGTTCGTTGAAACAATCTATATATCCAAATAGTTCATTGAAACAATCTATATATCCAAATAGTTCGTTGAAACAATCTATATATCCAAATAGTTCGTTGAAACAATCTATATATCCAAATAGTTCGTTGAAACAATCTATATATCCAAATAGTTCGTTGAAACAATCTATATATCCAAATAGTTCGTTGAAACAATCTATATATCCAAATACATGTAGTTCGTTGAAACAATCTATATATCCAAATAGTTCATTGAAACAATCTATATATCCAAATAGTTCGTTGAAACAATCTATATATCCAAATAGTTCATTGAAACAATCTATATATCCAAATTGTCGTTGAAACAATCCAGATATCATGATAGTTCGTTGAAACAATCCCGATATCATGATAGTTCGTTGAAACAATCTATATATCCAAATAGTTCGTTGAAACAATCTATATATCCAAATAGTTCGTTGAAACAATCTTTATATCCAAATAGTTCGTTGCAACAATCTATATATCCAAATACATGTAGTTCGTTGAAACAATCTATATATCCAAATAGTTCATTGAAACAATCTATATATCCAAATAGTTCGTTTAAACAATCTTTATATCCAAATTGTCGTTGAAACAATCCAGATATCATGATAGTTCGTTGAAACAATCTATATATCCAAATAGTTCGTTGAAACAATCTATATATCCAAATAGTTCGTTTAAACAATCTTTATATCCAAATTGTCGTTGAAACAATCTATATATCCAAATAGTTCGTTGAAACAATCTATATATCCAAATAGTTCGTTGAAACAATCTATATATCCAAATAGTTCATTAAAACAATCTATATATCCAAATAGTTCATTGAAACAATCTATATATCCAAATACATGTAGTTCGTTGAAACAATCTATATATCCAAATAGTTCATTGAAACAATCTATATATCCAAATAGTTCGTTGAAACAATCTATATATCCAAATACATGTAGTTCGTTGAAACAATCTATATATCCAAATAGTTCATTGAAACAATCTATATATCCAAATAGTTCGTTTAAACAATCTTTATATCCAAATTGTCGTTGAAACAATCCAGATATCATGATAGTTCGTTGAAACAATCCCGATATCATGATAGTTCGTTGAAACAATCTATATATCCAAATAGTTCGTTGAAACAATCTATATATCCAAATAGTTCGTTGAAACAATCTTTATATCCAAATAGTTCGTTGCAACAATCTATATATCCAAATACATGTAGTTCGTTGAAACAATCTATATATCCAAATAGTTCGTTGAAACAATCTATATATCCAAATAGTTCGTTGAAACAATCTATATATCCAAATAGTTCGTTGAAACAATCTTTATATCCAAATAGTTCGTTGAAACAATCTATATATCCAAATAGTTCGTTGAAACAATCTTTATATCCAAATAGTTCGTTGAAACAATCTATATATCCAAATAGTTCGTTGCAACAATCTATATATCCAAAAAGTTCGTTGAAACAATCTATATATTCAAATAGTTCGTTGAAACAATCTATATATCCAAATAGTTCGTTGAAACAATCTATATATCCAAATAGTTCGTTGAAACAATCTTTATATCCAAATAGTTCATTGAAACAATCTATATATCCAAAAAGTTCGTTGAAACAATCTATATATCCATATAGTTCGTTGAAACAATCTATATATCCAAATAGTTCGTTGAAACAATCTATATGTCCAAATAGTTCGTTGAAACAATCTATATATCCAAATAGTTCGTTGAAACAATCTATATATCCAAATAGTTCGTTGAAACAATCTTTATATCCAAATAGTTCGTTGCAACAATCTATATATCCAAATAGTTCGTTGAAACAATCTTTATATCCAAAAAGTTAGTTAAAAAAATCTTTATATCTAAATAGTTCGTTGAAACAATCTTTATATCCAAAAAGTTCGTTGAAACAATCTTTATATCCAAAAAGTTCGTTGAAACAATCTTTATATCCAAATAGTTCGTTGCAACAATCTTTATATCCGAAAAGTTCGTTGCAACAATCTATATATCCAAATAGTTCGTTGAAACAATCTTTATATCCAAAAAGTTCGTTCAAACAATCTTTATATACAAAAAGTTCATTGAAACAATCTATATATCCAAATAGTTCGTTGCAACAATCTATATATCCAAATAGTTCGTTGAAACAATCTTTATATCCAAAAAGTTCGTTGAAACAATCTTTATATCCAAAAGGTTCGTTGAAACAATCTTTATATCCAAAAGTTCGATGAAACAATCTTTATATCCAAATAGTTCGTTGAAACAATCTTTATATCCAAATAGTTCGTTGCAACAATCTATATATCCAAATACATGTAGTTCGTTGAAACAATCTATATATCCAAATAGTTCATTGAAACAAATTTATATATCCAAATAGTTCTTTGCAACAATCTATATATCCAAATACATGTAGTTCGTTGAAACAATGTATATATCCAAATAGTTCGTTGAAACAATCTATATATCCAAATAGTTCGTTGAAACAATCTTTATATCCAAATAGTTCGTTGAAACAATGTATATATCCAAATAGTTCGTTGAAACAATCTATATATCCAAATAGTTCGTTGAAACAATCTATATATCCAAATACATGTAGTTCGTTGAAACAATCTTTATATCCAAATAGTTCGTTGCAACAATCTATATATCCAAATACATGTAGTTCGTTGAAACAATCTTTATATCCAAATAGTTCGTTGCAACAATCTATATATCCAAATACATGTAGTTCGTTGAAACAATCTATATATCCAAATAGTTCGTTGAAACAATCTATATATCCAAATAGTTCGTTGAAACAATCTTTATATCCAAATAGTTCGTTTAAACAATCTATATATCCAAATTGTCGTTGAAACAATCCAGATATCATGATAGTTCGTTGAAACAATCTTTATATCCAAATAGTTCGTTGAAACAATCTATACATCCAAATAGTTCGTTGAAACAATCTATATATCCAAATAGTTCGTTAAAACAATCTATATATCCAAATAGTTCGTTGAAACACTCTATATATCCAAATAGTTCGTTGCAACAATCTATATATCCAAAAAGTTCGTTGAAACAATCTATATATCCAAATAGTTCGTTGAAACAACCTATATATCCAAATAGTTCGTTGAAACAATCTATATGTCCAAATAGTTCGTCGAAACAATCTTTATATCCCAATAGTTCGTTGAAACAATCTATATATCCAAATAGTTCGTTGAAACAATCCAGATATCATGATAGTTCGTTGAAACAATCTATATATCCAAATAGTTTGTTGAAACAATCCAGATATCATGATAGTTCGTTGAAACAATCTATATATCCAAATAGTTCGTTGAAACAATCTATATATCCAAATAGTTCATTGAAACAATCTATACATCCAAATAGTTCGTTGAAACAATCTTTATATCCCAATAGTTCGTTGAAACAATCTATATATCCAAATAGTTCGTTGAAACAATCTATATATCCAAATAGTTCGTTGAAACAATCTATACATCCAAATAGTTCATTGAAACAATCTATATAAACAATCTATATATCCAAATAGTTCATTGAAACAATCTATATATCCAAATAGTTCGTTGAAACAATCTATATATCCAAATAGTTCGTTGAAACAATCTATATATCGAAATAGTTCGTTGAAAGAATCTATATATCCAAATAGTTCATTAAAACAATCTATATATCCAAATAGTTCGTTGAAACAATCTATATATCCAAATAGTTCGTTGAAACAATCTATATATCCAAATAGTTCGTTGAAACAATCTATATATCCAAATAGTTCGTTGAAACAATCTATATATCCAAATAGTTCATTGAAACAATCTATATATCCAAATAGTTCGTTGAAACAATCTATATATCCAAATACATGTAGTTCGTTGAAACAATCTATATATCCAAATAGTTCATTGAAACAATCTATATATCCAAATAGTTCGTTTAAACAATCTTTATATCCAAATTGTCGTTGAAACAATCCAGATATCATGATAGTTCGTTGAAACAATCCCGATATCATGATAGTTCGTTGAAACAATCTATATATCCAAATAGTTCGTTGAAACATCATATATCCAACTAGTTCGTTGAAACAATCTATATATCCAAATAGTTCGTTGAAACAATCTTATATCCAAATAGTTCGTTGAAAACAATCTATATATCCAAATAGTTCGTTGAAACAATCTATATATCCAAATAGTTCGTTGAAACAATCTATATATCCAAATAGTTCGTTGAAACAATCTTTATATCCAGATAGTTCGTTGAAACAATCTATATATCCAAATAGTTCGTTGAAACAATCTATATATCCAAATAGTTCGTTGAAACCATCTTTATATCCAAATAGTTCGTTGCAACAATCTATATATCCAAATAGTTCGTTGAAACAATCTATATATCCAAATAGTTCGTTGAAACAATCTTTATATCCAAATAGTTCGTTGAAACAATCTATATATCCAAATAGTTCGTTGAAACAATCTTTATATCCAGATAGTTCGTTGAAACAATCTATATATCAAAATAGTTCGTGTGTTTTTTTGAACACAATATTTATATTCCCAAATAGTTCGTTGCAACAATCTATATATCCAAAATAGTTCGTGGAAACAATCTATATATCCAAATAGTTCGTTGAAACATCTTTATATCCAAATAGGTGTCGTTGAAACAATCTATATATCCAAATAGTTCGTTGAAACAATCTTATATCCAATAGTTCGTTGAAACAATCTATATCCAATAGTTCGTTGAAACAATCTATATATCCAAATAGTTCGTTGAAACAATCTTATATCCAAATAGTTCGTTGAAACAATCTATATATCCAAATATAGTTCGTTGAAACAATCTATATATCCAAATAGTTCGTTGAACAATCTATATATCCAAATAGTTCGTTGAAACAATCTATATATCCAAATAGTTCGTTGAAACTTTATATCCAAATAGTTCGTTGAAACAATCTATATATCCAAATAGTTCGTTGAAACAATCTTTATATCCAAATAGTTCGTTGAAACAATCTATATATCCAAATAGTTCGTTGAAACAATCTATATATCCAAATAGTTCGTTGAAACAATCTATATATCCAAATAGTTCGTTGAAACAATCTATATATCCAAATAGTTCGTTGAAACAATCTATATATCCAAATAGTTCGTTGAAACAATCTTTATATCCAAATAGTTCGTTGAAACAATCTATATATCCAAATAGTTCGTTGAAACAATCTATATATCCAAATAGTTCGTTGAAACAATCTTATATCCAAATAGTTTTGAAACATCTATATATCCAAAAGTTCGTTGAAACAATCTATATATCCAAATAGTTCGTTGAAACAATCTATATCCAAATAGTTCGTTGAAACAATCTATATCCAAATAGTTCGTTGAAACAATCTATATATCCAAATAGTTCGTTGAAACAATCTATATATCAATAGTTCGTTGAAACAATCTTTATATCCAAATAGTTCGTTGAAACAATCTATATCCAAATAGTTCGTTGAAACAATCTTATATCCAAAAGTTCGTTGAAACAATCTTATATTAAATAGTTCGTTGAAACAATCTTATATCCAAATAGTTCGTTGAAACAATCTATATTCCAAAAGTTCGTTGAACAATCTTATATCCAAATAGTTCGTTGAACAATCTTTATATCCAAATAGTTCGTTGCAACAATCTATATATCCAAATAGTTCGTTGAAACAACTTTATATCCAAAAAGTTCGTTGAAACAATCTTATGTACAAAAAGTTCGTTGAAACAATTATATATCCAAATAGTTCGTTGAAACAATCTATATCCAAATAGTTCGTTGAAACAATCTTATATCCAAATAGTTCGTTGAAACAATCTTTATATCCAATAGTTCGTTGAAACAATCTTTATATCCAAAAGTTCGTTGAAACAATCTATATATCCAAATAGTTCGTTGAAACAATCTTTATATCCAAATAGTTCGTTGAAACAATCTATATATCCAATAATAGTTCGTTGAAACAATCTATATATCCAAATAGTTCGTTGAAACAATTATATCCAAATAGTTCGTTGAAACAATTATATATCCAAATAGTTCGTTGAAACAATCTATATATCCAAATAGTTCGTTGAAACAATCTATATATCCAAATAGTTCGTTGAAACAATCTTTATATCCAAATAGTTCGTTGAAACAATATATATCAAATAGTTCGTTGAAACAATCTATATCCAAATAGTTCGTTGAAACAATCTATATATCCAAATAGTTCGTTGAAACAATCTTTATATCCAAATAGTTCGTTGAAACAATCTAATATCCAATACAGTAGTTCGTTGAAACAATCTTTATATCCAAATAGTTCGTTGAAACAATCTATATCCAAATAGTTCGTTGAAACAATCTTTATATCCAAAAGTTAGTTTAAAACAATCTTTATATCAAATAGTTCGTTGAAACAATCTTATATCCAAAATTTTGTTCGTTGAAACAATCTTTATATCCAAATAGTTCGTTGAAACAATCTTTATATCCAAATAGTTCGTTGAAAATCTTTATATCCAAATAGTTCGTTGAAACAATCTATATATCCAAAAGTTCGTTGAAACAATCTTTATATCCAAATAGTTCGTTGAAACAATCTATATCCAAATAGTTCGTTGAAACAATCTATATACCAAATAGTTCGTTGAAACAATTATATATCCAAATAGTTCGTTGAAACAATCTTTATATCCAAAAGTTCGTTGAAACAATCTTTATATCCAAAAGTTCGTTGACAATCTTATATCCAAAAGTTCGTTGAACAATCTTTATATCCAATAGTTCGTTGAAACAATCTTATTATCCAAATAGTTCGTTGCAACAATCTATATTCCAAATACATGTAGTTCGTTGACAATCTATATATCCAAATAGTTCGTTGAAACAATTTATATCCAAATAGTTCTTTCAACAATCTATATATCCAAATACATAGTTCGTTGAAACAATTTATATCCAAATAGTTCGTTGAAACAATATATATATCCAATAGTTCGTTGAAACATCTTTATATCCAAATAGTTCGTTGAACAATCTATATATCCAAATAGTTCGTTGAAACAATTATATCCAAATAGTTCGTTGAAACAATCTATATATCCAAAACATTAGTTCGTTGAAACAATCTTTATATCCAAATAGTTCGTTGAAACAATCTATATATCCAAATATAGTTCGTTGAAACAATTTTATCCAAATATTCGTTGAAACAATCTATATCCAAATAATAGTTCGTTGAAACAATCTATATATCCAAATAGTTCGTTGAAACAATCTATATATCCAAATAGTTCGTTGAAACAATTATATCCAATAGTTCGTTAAACAATCTATATATCCAAATTCGTTGAAACAATCTATATCAATAGTTCGTTGAAACAATTTATATCCAAATAGTTCGTTGAAACAATCTATAATCCAAATAGTTCGTTGAAACAATCTATATATCCAATAGTTCGTTAAACAATCTATATATCCAAATAGTTCGTTGAAACACTTTATATCCAAATAGTTCGTTGCAACAATCTTATATCCAAAGTTCGTTGAAACAATCTATATATCCAAATAGTTCGTTGAAACAATATATATCCAAATAGTTCGTTGAAACAATCTATATCCAAATAGTTCGTTGAAACAATTTATATCCAATAGTTCGTTGAAACAATCTATATATCCAAATAGTTCGTTGAAACAATCCAGATATCAAATAGTTCGTTGAAACAATCTATATATCCAAATAGTTTCGTTGAAACAATCATATCATATAGTTCGTTGAAACAATCTAATATCCAAATAGTTCGTTGAAACAATCTATATATCCAAAATTCGTTGAAACAATCTATACATCAAATAGTTCGTTGAAACAATCTTATATCCAAATAGTTCGTTGAAACAATCTATATATCCAAATAGTTCGTTGAAACAATCTATATATCCAAATAGTTCGTTTGAAACAATCTATATATCCAAATAGTTCGTTGAAACAATCT
>CM017572.1:6916227-7113727 GCA_007844125.1 Sinonovacula constricta
CGTGAAACAATCTATATATCCAAATACATGTAGTTCGTTGAAACATTCTATATATCCAAAAAGTTCGTTGAAACAATCTATATATCCAAATAGTTCGTTGAAACAATCTTTATATCCAAATAGTTCGTTGAAACAATCTATATGTCCAAATAGTTCGTCGAAACAATCTTTATATCCCAATAGTTCGTTGAAACAATCTATATATCCAAATAGTTCGTTGAAACAATCTATATATCCAAATAGTTCGTTGAAACAATCCAGATATCATGATAGTTCGTTGAAACAATCTTTATATCCAAATAGTTCGTTGAAACAATCTATATATCCAAATAGTTCGCTGAAACAATCTATATATCCAAATAGTTCGTTGAAACAATCTATATATCCAAATAGTTCGTTGAAACAATCTATATATCCAAATAGTTCGTTGAAACAATCTATATATCCAAATAGTTCATTGAAACAATCTATATATCCAAATAGTTCGTTGAAACAATCTGTGTCCAAATATTTCGTTGAAACAATCTATATATCCAAATAGTTCGTTGAAACAATCTTTATATCCAAATAGTTCGTTGAAACAATCTTTATATCCAAATAGTTCGTTGAAACAATCTATATATCCAAATAGTTCGTTGAAACAATCTATATATCCAAATAGTTCGTTGAAACAATCTTTATATCCAAATAGTTCGTTGAAACAATCTATATATCCAAATACATGTAGTTCGTTGAAACAATCTTTATATCCAAATAGTTCGTTGCAACAATCTATATATCCAAATACATGTAGTTCGTTGAAACAATCTTTATATCCAAATAGTTCGTTGCAACAATCTATATATCCAAATACATGTAGTTCGTTGAAACAATCTTTATATCCAAATAGTTCGTTGAAACAATCTATATATCCAAATAGTTCGTTGAAACAATCTTTATATCCAAATAGTTCGTTTAAACAATCTATATATCCAAATTGTCGTTGAAACAATCTATATATCCAAATAGTTCGTTGAAACAATCTATACATCCAAATAGTTCGTTGAAACAATTTATATATCCAAATAGTTCGTTGAAACAATCTATATATCCAAATAGTTCGTTGAAACACTCTATATATCCAAATAGTTCGTTGCAACAATCTATATATCCAAAAAGTTCGTTGAAACAATCTATATATCCAAATAGTTCGTTGAAACAACCTATATATCCAAATAGTTCGTTGAAACAATCTATATGTCCAAATAGTTCGTCGAAACAATCTTTATATCCTAATAGTTCGTTGAAACAATCTATATATCCAAATAGTTCGTTGAAACAATCCAGATATCATGATAGTTCGTTGAAACAATCTATATATCCAAATAGTTCGTTGAAACAATCTAGATATCATGATAGTTCGTTGAAACAATCTATATATCCAAATAGTTCGTTGAAACAATCTTTATATCCCAATAGTTCGTTGAAACAATCTATATATCCAAATAGTTCGTTGAAACAATCTTTATATCCAAATAGTTCGTTGAAACAATCTATACATCCAAATAGTTCGTTGAAACAATCTATATATCCAAATAGTTCATTGAAACAATCTATATATCCAAATAGTTCGTTGAAACACTCTATATATCCAAATAGTTCGTTGCAACAATCCATATATCCAAAAAGTTCGTTGAAACAATCTATATATCCAAATAGTTCGTTGAAACAACCTATATATCCAAATAGTTCGTTGAAACAATCTATATGTCCAAATAGTTCGTCGAAACAATCTTTATATCCCAATAGTTCGTTGAAATAATCTATATATCCAAATAGTTCGTTGAAACAATCCAGATATCATGATAGTTCGTTGAAACAATCTATATATCCAAATAGTTCGTTGAAACAATCCAGATATCATGATAGTTCGTTGAAACAATCTATATATCCAAATAGTTCGTTGAAACAATCTATATATCCCAATAGTTCGTTGAAACAATCTTTATATCCAAAAAGTTCGTTGAAACAATCTTTATATCCAAATAGTTCGTTGAAACAATCTTTATATCCAAATAGTTCGTTGAAACAATCTTTATATTCAAACAGTTCGTTGAAACAATCTATATATTCAAATAGTTCGTTGAAACAATCTATATATCCAAATAGTTCGTTGAAACAATCTTTATATCCAAATAGTTCGTTGCAACAATCTATATAGCCAAATAGTTCGTTGAAACAATCTAGATATCATGATAGTTCGTTGAAACAATCTATATATCCAAATAGTTCGTTGAAACAATCTTTATATCCCAATAGTTCGTTGAAACAATCTATATATCCAAATAGTTCGTTGAAACAATCTTTATATCCAAATAGTTCGTTGAAACAATCTATACATCCAAATAGTTCGTTGAAACAATCTATATATCCAAATAGTTCATTGAAACAATCTATATATCCAAATAGTTCGTTGAAACACTCTATATATCCAAATAGTTCGTTGCAACAATCTATATATCCAAAAAGTTCGTTGAAACAATCTATATATCCAAATAGTTCGTTGAAACAACCTATATATCCAAATAGTTCGTTGAAACAATCTATATGTCCAAATAGTTCGTCGAAACAATCTTTATATCCCAATAGTTCGTTGAAATAATCTATATATCCAAATAGTTCGTTGAAACAATCCAGATATCATGATAGTTCGTTGAAACAATCTATATATCCAAATAGTTCGTTGAAACAATCCAGATATCATGATAGTTCGTTGAAACAATCTATATATCCAAATAGTTCGTTGAAACAATCTATATATCCCAATAGTTCGTTGAAACAATCTTTATATCCAAAAAGTTCGTTGAAACAATCTTTATATCCAAATAGTTCGTTGAAACAATCTTTATATCCAAATAGTTCGTTGAAACAATCTTTATATTCAAACAGTTCGTTGAAACAATCTATATATTCAAATAGTTCGTTGAAACAATCTATATATCCAAATAGTTCGTTGAAACAATCTTTATATCCAAATAGTTCGTTGCAACAATCTATATAGCCAAATAGTTCGTTGAAACAATCCAGATATCATGATAGTTCGTTGAAACAATCTATATATCCAAATAGTTCGTTGAAACAATCTTTATATCCAAATAGTTCGTTGCAACAATCTATATATCCAAATACATATAGTTCGTTGAAACAATCTATATATCCAAATAGTTCGTTGAAACAATCTTTATATCAAAATAGTTTGTTGAAACAATCTTTATATCCAAATAGTTCGTTGAAACAATCTATATATCCAAATAGTTCGTTGAAACAATCTTTATATCCAAATAGTTCGTTGAAACAATCTATATATCCAAATACATGTAGTTCGTTGAAACAATCTATATATCCAAAAAGTTCGTTGAAACAATCTATATATCCAAATAGTTCGTTGAAACAATCTTTATATCCAAATAGTTCGTTGAAACAATCTTTATATCCAAAAAGTTCGTTGAAACAATCTTTATATCCAAATAGTGTGTTGAAACTATCTATATATCCAAATAGTTCGTTGAAACAATCTATATAACCAAATAGTTCGTTGAAACAATCTTTATATCCAAATAGTTCGTTGAAACAATCTATATATCCAAATAGTTCGTTGCAACAATCTATATATCCAAATAGTTCGTTGAAACAATCTATATATCCAAATAGTTCGTTGAAACAATCTATATCCAAATAGTTCGTTGAAACAATCTTTATATCCAGATAGTTCGTTGAAACAATCTATATATCCAAATAGTTCGTTGAAACAATCTATATATCCAAATAGTTCATTGAAACAATCTATATATCCAAATAGTTCGTTGAAACAATCTGTGTCCAAATATTTCGTTGAAACAATCTATATATCCAAATAGTTCGTTGAAACAATCTTTATATCCAAATAGTTCGTTGAAACAATCTTTATATCCAAATAGTTCGTTGAAACAATCTATATATCCAAATCGTTCGTTGAAACAATCTTTATATCCAAATAGTTCGTTGAAACAATCTATATATCCAAATACATGTAGTTCGTTGAAACAATCTTTATATCCAAATAGTTCGTTGCAACAATCTATATATCCAAATACATGTAGTTCGTTGAAACAATCTTTATATCCAAATAGTTCGTTGCAACAATCTATATATCCAAATACATGTAGTTCGTTGAAACAATCTTTATATCCAAATAGTTCGTTGAAACAATCTTTATATCCAAATAGTTCGTTGAAACAATCTATATATCCAAATAGTTCGTTGCAACAATCTATATATCCAAATAGTTCTTTGAAACAATCTATATATCCAAATAGTTCGTTGAAACAATCTATATATCCAAATAGTTCGTTGAAACAATCTTTATATCCAGATAGTTCGTTGAAACAATCTATATATCCAAATAGTTCGTTGAAACAATCTATATATCCAAATAGTTCATTGAAACAATCTATATATCCAAATAGTTCGTTGAAACAATCTGTGTCCAAATATTTCGTTGAAACAATCTATATATCCAAATAGTTCGTTGAAACAATCTTTATATCCAAATAGTTCGTTGAAACAATCTTTATATCCAAATAGTTCGTTGAAACAATCTATATATCCAAATCGTTCGTTGAAACAATCTTTATATCCAAATAGTTCGTTGAAACAATCTATATATCCAAATACATGTAGTTCGTTGAAACAATCTTTATATCCAAATAGTTCGTTGCAACAATCTATATATCCAAATACATGTAGTTCGTTGAAACAATCTTTATATCCAAATAGTTCGTTGCAACAATCTATATATCCAAATACATGTAGTTCGTTGAAACAATCTTTATATCCAAATAGTTCGTTGAAACAATCTATATATCCAAATACATGTAGTTCGTTGAAACAATCTATATATCCAAAAAGTTCGTTGAAACAATCTATATATCCAAATAGTTCGTTGAAACAATCTTTATATCCAAATAGTTCGTTGAAACAATCTTTATATCCAAAAAGTTCGTTGAAACAATCTTTATATCCAAATAGTGTGTTGAAACTATCTATATATCCAAATAGTTCGTTGAAACAATCTATATAACCAAATAGTTCGTTGAAACAATCTTTATATCCAAATAGTTCGTTGAAACAATCTATATATCCAAATAGTTCGTTGCAACAATCTATATATCCAAATAGTTCGTTGAAACAATCTATATATCCAAATAGTTCGTTGAAACAATCTATATATCCAAATAGTTCGTTGAAACAATCTTTATATCCAGATAGTTCGTTGAAACAATCTATATATCCAAATAGTTCGTTGAAACAATCTATATATCCAAATAGTTCATTGAAACAATCTATATATCCAAATAGTTCGTTGAAACAATCTGTGTCCAAATATTTCGTTGAAACAATCTATATATCCAAATAGTTCGTTGAAACAATCTTTATATCCAAATAGTTCGTTGAAACAATCTTTATATCCAAATAGTTCGTTGAAACAATCTATATATCCAAATCGTTCGTTGAAACAATCTTTATATCCAAATAGTTCGTTGAAACAATCTATATATCCAAATACATGTAGTTCGTTGAAACAATCTTTATATCCAAATAGTTCGTTGCAACAATCTATATATCCAAATACATGTAGTTCGTTGAAACAATCTTTATATCCAAATAGTTCGTTGCAACAATCTATATATCCAAATACATGTAGTTCGTTGAAACAATCTTTATATCCAAATAGTTCGTTGAAACAATCTTTATATCCAAATAGTTCGTTGAAACAATCTATATATCCAAATAGTTCGTTGCAACAATCTATATATCCAAATAGTTCGTTGAAACAATCTATATATCCAAATAGTTCGTTGAAACAATCTATATATCCAAATAGTTCGTTGAAACAATCTTTATATCCAGATAGTTCGTTGAAACAATCTATATATCCAAATAGTTCGTTGAAACAATCTATATATCCAAATAGTTCATTGAAACAATCTATATATCCAAATAGTTCGTTGAAACAATCTGTGTCCAAATATTTCGTTGAAACAATCTATATATCCAAATAGTTCGTTGAAACAATCTTTATATCCAAATAGTTCGTTGAAACAATCTTTATATCCAAATAGTTCGTTGAAACAATCTATATATCCAAATCGTTCGTTGAAACAATCTTTATATCCAAATAGTTCGTTGAAACAATCTATATATCCAAATACATGTAGTTCGTTGAAACAATCTTTATATCCAAATAGTTCGTTGCAACAATCTATATATCCAAATACATGTAGTTCGTTGAAACAATCTTTATATCCAAATAGTTCGTTGCAACAATCTATATATCCAAATACATGTAGTTCGTTGAAACAATCTTTATATCCAAATAGTTCGTTGAAACAATCTATATATCCAAATAGTTCGTTGAAACAATCTTTATATCCAAATAGTTCGTTTAAACAATCTATATATCCAAATTGTCGTTGAAACAATCTATATATCCAAATAGTTCGTTGAAACAATCTATACATCCAAATAGTTCGTTGAAACAATCTATATATCCAAATAGTTCGTTGAAACAATCTTTATATTCAAACAGTTCGTTGAAACAATCTATATATTCAAATAGTTCGTTGAAACAATCTATATATCCAAATAGTTCGTTGAAACAATCTTTATATCCAAATAGTTCGTTGCAACAATCTATATAGCCAAATAGTTCGTTGAAACAATCCAGATATCATGATAGTTCGTTGAAACAATCGATATATCCAAATAGTTCGTTGAAACAATCTTTATATCCAAATAGTTCGTTGCAACAATCTATATATCCAAATACATGTAGTTCGTTGAAACAATCTATATATCCAAATAGTTCGTTGAAACAATCTTTATATCAAAATAGTTTGTTGAAACAATCTTTATATCCAAATAGTTCGTTGAAACAATCTATATATCCAAATAGTTCGTTGAAACAATCTTTATATCCAAATAGTTCGTTGAAACAATCTATATATCCAAATACATGTAGTTCGTTGAAACAATCTATATATCCAAAAAGTTCGTTGAAACAATCTATATATCCAAATAGTTCGTTGAAACAATCTTTATATCCAAATAGTTCGTTGAAACAATCTTTATATCCAAAAAGTTCGTTGAAACAATCTTTATATCCAAATAGTGTGTTGAAACTATCTATATATCCAAATAGTTCGTTGAAACAATCTATATAACCAAATAGTTCGTTGAAACAATCTTTATATCCAAATAGTTCGTTGAAACAATCTATATATCCAAATAGTTCGTTGCAACAATCTATATATCCAAATAGTTCGTTGAAACAATCTATATATCCAAATAGTTCGTTGAAACAATCTATATATCCAAATAGTTCGTTGAAACAATCTTTATATCCAGATAGTTCGTTGAAACAATCTATATATCCAAATAGTTCGTTGAAACAATCTATATATCCAAATAGTTCATTGAAACAATCTATATATCCAAATAGTTCGTTGAAACAATCTGTGTCCAAATATTTCGTTGAAACAATCTATATATCCAAATAGTTCGTTGAAACAATCTTTATATCCAAATAGTTCGTTGAAACAATCTTTATATCCAAATAGTTCGTTGAAACAATCTATATATCCAAATAGTTCGTTGAAACAATCTATATATCCAAATCGTTCGTTGAAACAATCTTTATATCCAAATAGTTCGTTGAAACAATCTATATATCCAAATACATGTAGTTCGTTGAAACAATCTTTATATCCAAATAGTTCGTTGCAACAATCTATATATCCAAATACATGTAGTTCGTTGAAACAATCTTTATATCCAAATAGTTCGTTGCAACAATCTATATATCCAAATACATGTAGTTCGTTGAAACAATCTTTATATCCAAATAGTTCGTTGAAACAATCTATATATCCAAATAGTTCGTTGAAACAATCTTTATATCCAAATAGTTCGTTTAAACGATCTATATATCCAAATTGTCGTTGAAACAATCTATATATCCAAATAGTTCGTTGAAACAATCTATACATCCAAATAGTTCGTTGAAACAATCTATATATCCAAATAGTTCGTTGAAACAATCTTTATATTCAAACAGTTCGTTGAAACAATCTATATATTCAAATAGTTCGTTGAAACAATCTATATCCAAATAGTTCGTTGAAACAATCTTTATATCCAAATAGTTCGTTGCAACAATCTATATAGCCAAATAGTTCGTTGAAACAATCCAGATATCATGATAGTTCGTTGAAACAATCGATATATCCAAATAGTTCGTTGAAACAATCTTTATATCCAAATAGTTCGTTGCAACAATCTATATATCCAAATACATATAGTTCGTTGAAACAATCTATATATCCAAATAGTTCGTTGAAACAATCTTTATATCAAAATAGTTTGTTGAAACAATCTTTATATCCAAATAGTTCGTTGAAACAATCTATATATCCAAATAGTTCGTTGAAACAATCTTTATATCCAAATAGTTCGTTGAAACAATCTATATATCCAAATACATGTAGTTCGTTGAAACAATCTATATATCCAAAAAGTTCGTTGAAACAATCTATATATCCAAATAGTTCGTTGAAACAATCTTTATATCCAAATAGTTCGTTGAAACAATCTTTATATCCAAAAAGTTCGTTGAAACAATCTTTATATCCAAATAGTGTGTTGAAACTATCTATATATCCAAATAGTTCGTTGAAACAATCTATATAACCAAATAGTTCGTTGAAACAATCTTTATATCCAAATAGTTCGTTGAAACAATCTATATATCCAAATAGTTCGTTGCAACAATCTATATATCCAAATAGTTCGTTGAAACAATCTATATATCCAAATAGTTCGTTGAAACAATCTATATATCCAAATAGTTCGTTGAAACAATCTTTATATCCAGATAGTTCGTTGAAACAATCTATATATCCAAATAGTTCGTTGAAACAATCTATATATCCAAATAGTTCATTGAAACAATGTATATATCCAAATAGTTCGTTGAAACAATCTGTGTCCAAATAGTTCGTTGAAACAATCTTTATATCCAAATAGTTCGTTGAAACAATCTATATATCCAAATAGTTCGTTGAAACAATCTATATATCCAAATCGTTCGTTGAAACAATCTTTATATCCAAATAGTTCGTTGAAACAATCTATATATCCAAATACATGTAGTTCGTTGAAACAATCTTTATATCCAAATAGTTCGTTGCAACAATCTATATATCCAAATACATGTAGTTCGTTGAAACAATCTTTATATCCAAATAGTTCGTTGCAACAATCTATATATCCAAATACATGTAGTTCGTTGAAACAATCTTTATATCCAAATAGTTCGTTGAAACAATCTATATATCCAAATCGTTCGTTGAAACAATCTTTATATCCAAATAGTTCGTTTAAACAATCTATATATCCAAATTGTCGTTGAAACAATCTATATATCCAAATAGTTCGTTGAAACAATCTATACATCCAAATAGTTCGTTGAAACAATCTATATATCCAAATAGTTCGTTGAAACAATCTATATATCCAAATAGTTCGTTGAAACACTCTATATATCCAAATAGTTCGTTGCAACAATCTATATATCCAAAAAGTTCGTTGAAACAATCTATATATCCAAATAGTTCGTTGAAACAACCTATATATCCAAATAGTTCGTTGAAACAATCTATATGTCCAAATAGTTCGTCGAAACAATCTTTATATCCTAATAGTTCGTTGAAACAATCTATATATCCAAATAGTTCGTTGAAACAATCCAGATATCATGATAGTTCGTTGAAACAATCTATATATCCAAATAGTTCGTTGAAACAATCTAGATATCATGATAGTTCGTTGAAACAATCTATATATCCAAATAGTTCGTTGAAACAATCTTTATATCCCAATAGTTCGTTGAAACAATCTATATATCCAAATAGTTCGTTGAAACAATCTTTATATCCAAATAGTTCGTTGAAACAATCTTTATATCCAAATAGTTCGTTGAAACAATCTATACATCAAAATAGTTCATTGAAACAATCTATAGAAACAATCTATATATCCAAATAGTTCGTTGAAACAATCTATATATCCAAATAGTTCATTGAAACAATCTATATATCCAAATAGTTCGTTGAAACAATCTATATATCCAAATAGTTCGTTGAAACAATCTATATATCCAAATAGTTCGTTGAAACAATCTATATATCCAAATAGTTCATTAAAACAATCTATATATCCAAATAGTTCGTTGAAACAATCTATATATCCAAATAGTTCATTGAAACAATCTATATATCCAAATAGTTCGTTGAAACAATCTATATATCCAAATAGTTCGTTGAAACAATCTATATATCGAAATAGTTCGTTGAAACAATCTATATATCCAAATAGTTCATTAAAACAATCTATATATCCAAATAGTTCGTTGAAACAATCTATATATCCAAATACATGTAGTTCGTTGAAACAATCTATATATCCAAATAGTTCGTTGAAACAATCTATATATCCAAATAGTTCATTGAAACAATCTATATATCCAAATAGTTCGTTTAAACAATCTTTATATCCAAATTGTCGTTGAAACAATCCAGATATCATGATAGTTCGTTGAAACAATCCCGATATCATGATAGTTCGTTGAAACAATCTATATATCCAAATAGTTCGTTGAAACAATCTATATATCCAAATAGTTCGTTGAAACAATCTTTATATCCAAATAGTTCGTTGCAACAATCTTTATATCCAAATACATGTAGTTCGTTGAAACAATCTATATATCCAAATAGTTCGTTGAAACAATCTTTATATCCAAATAGTTCGTTGAAACAATCTATATATCCAAATAGTTCGTTGCAACAATCTATATATCCAAAAAGTTCGTTGAAACAATCTATATATTCAAATAGTTCGTTGAAACAATCTATATATCCAAATAGTTCGTTGAAACAATCTATGTATCCAAATAGTTCGTTGAAACAATCTTTATATCCAAATAGTTCATTGAAACAATCTATATATCCAAAAAGTTCGTTGAAACAATCTATATATCCAAATAGTTCGTTGAAACAATCTATATATCCAAATAGTTCGTTGAAACAATCTATATGTCCAAATAGTTCGTTGAAACAATCTATATATCCAAATAGTTCGTTGAAACAATCTATATATCCAAATAGTTCGTTGAAACAATCTTTATATCCAAATAGTTCGTTGCAACAATCTATATATCCAAAT
Organism: Sinonovacula constricta; assembly: GCA_007844125.1. Classification (NCBI taxonomy): domain Eukaryota; kingdom Metazoa; phylum Mollusca; class Bivalvia; order Cardiida; family Solecurtidae; genus Sinonovacula; species Sinonovacula constricta. The sequence goes on from CM017572.1 coordinate 6,927,529, forward strand.
AGTTCGTTGAAACAATCTTTATATCCAAAAAGTTCGTTAAAACAATCTTTATATCTAAATAGTTCGTTGAAACAATCTTTATATCCAAAAAGTTCCTTGAAACAATCTTTATATCCAAAAAGTTCGTTGAAACAATCTTTATATCTAAATAGTTCGTTGCAACAATCTTTATATCCAAAAAGTTCGTTGCAACAATCTATATATCCAAAATAGTTCGTTGAAACAATCTTTATATCCAAAAAGTTCGTTGAAACAATCTTTATATACAAAAAGTTCATTGAAACAATCTTTATATCCAAATAGTTCTTTGCAACAATCTATATATCCAAATAGTTCGTTGAAACAATCTTTATATCCAAAAAGTTCGTTGAAACAATCTTTATATCCAAAAGTTCGATGAAACAATCTTTATATCCAAATAGTTCGTTGAAACAATCTTTATATCCAAATAGTTCGTTGCAACAATTTATATATCCAAATACATGTAGATCCTTGAAACAATCTATATATCCAAATAGTTCATTGAAACAAATTTATATATCCAAATAGTTCGTTGAAACAATCTATATATCCAAATAGTTCTTTGCAACAATCTATATATCCAAATACATGTAGTTCGTTGAAACAATGTATATATCCAAATAGTTCGTTGAAACAATCTTTATATCCAATTAGTTAGTTGCAACAATCTATATATCCAAATACATGTAGTTCGTTGAAACAATCTTTATATCTAAATAGTTCGTTGAAACAATCTATATATCCAAATACATGTAGTTCGTTGAAACAATCTATATATCCAAATAGTTCGTTGAAACAACCTATATATCCAAATAGTTCGTTGCAACAACCTATATATCCAAATAGTTCGTTGAAACAATCTATATATCCAAATAGTTCGTTGAAACAACCTATATATCCAAATAGTTCGTTGAAACAATCTATATATCCAAATAGTTCGTTGAAACAACCTATATATCCAAATAGTTCTTTGCAACAACCTATATATCCAAATAGTTCGTTGAAACAACTTATATATCCAAATAGTTCGTTGAAACAATCTATATATCCAAATAGTTCGTTGAAACAACCTATATATTCAAATAGTTCGTTGAAACAATCTATATATCCAAATAGTTCGTTGAAACAATCTATATATCCAAATAGTTCGTTGAAACAACCTATATATCCAAATAGTTCGTTGCAACAACCTATATATCCAAAGAGTTCGTTGAAACAACCTATGTATCCAAATAGTTCGTTGAAACAATCTATATATCCAAATAGTTCGTTGAAACAACCTATATATCCAAATAGTTCGTTGCAACAATCTATATATCCAAATACATGTAGTTCGTTGAAACAATCTATATATCCAAATAGTTCGTTGAAACAATCTTTATATCCAAATAGTTCGTTGAAACAATCTTTATATCCAAATAGTTCGTTGAAACAATCTATATATCAAAATAGTTCATTGAAACAATCTATATAAACAATCTATATATCCAAATAGTTCATTGTAACAATCTATATATCCAAATAGTTCGTTGAAACAATCTTTATATCCAAATAGTTCATTGAAACAATCTATATATCCAAATAGTTCGTTGAAACAATCTATATATCCAAATAGTTCGTTGAAACAATCTATATATCGAAATAGTTCGTTGAAACAATCTATATATCCAAATAGTTGATTAAAACAATCTATATATCCAAATAGTTCGTTGAAACAATCTATATATCCAAATACATGTAGTTCGTTGAAACAATCTTTATATCCAAATAGTTCGTTGAAACAATCTATATATCCAAATAGTTCATTGAAACAATCTATATATCCAAATAGTTCGTTTAAACAATCTTTATATCCAAATTGTCGTTGAAACAATCCAGATATCATGATAGTTCGTTGAAACAATCCCGATATCATGATAGTTCGTTGAAACAATCTATATATCCAAATAGTTCGTTGAAACAATCTATATATCCAAATAGTTCGTTGAAACAATCTATATATCCAAATAGTTCGTTGAAACAATCTTTATATCCAAATAGTTCGTTGCAACAATCTATATATCCAAATACATGTAGTTCGTTGAAACAATCTATATATCCAAATAGTTCGTTGAAACAATCTATATATCCAAATAGTTCGTTGAAACAATCTTTATATCCAAATAGTTCGTTGAAACAATCTATATATCCAAATAGTTCGTTGCAACAATCTATATATCCAAAAAGTTCGTTGAAACAATCTATATATTCAAATAGTTCGTTGAAACAATCTATATATCCAAATAGTTCGTTGAAACAATCTATATATCCAAATAGTTCGTTGAAACAATCTTTATATCCAAATAGTTCATTGAAACAATCTATATATCCAAAAAGTTCGTTGAAACAATCTATATATCCAAATAGTTCGTTGAAACAATCTATATATCCAAATAGTTCGTTGAAACAATCTATATGTCCAAATAGTTCGTTGAAACAATCTATATATCCAAATAGTTCGTTGAAACAATCTATATATCCAAAAAGTTCGTTGAAACAATCTTTATATCCAAATAGTTCGTTGCAACAATCTATATATCCAAATAGTTCGTTGAAACAATCTTTATATCCAAAAAGTTCGTTAAAACAATCTTTATATCTAAATAGTTCGTTGAAACAATCTTTATATCCAAAAAGTTCCTTGAAACAATCTTTATATCCAAAAAGTTCGTTGAAACAATCTTTATATCCAAATAGTTCGTTGCAACAATCTTTATATCCAAAAAGTTCGTTGCAACAATCTATATATCCAAAATAGTTCGTTGAAACAATCTTTATATCCAAAAAGTTCGTTGAAACAATCTTTATATACAAAAAGTTCATTGAAACAATCTTTATATCCAAATAGTTCGTTGCAACAATCTATATATCCAAATATTTCGTTGAAACAATCTTTATATCCAAAAAGTTCGTTGAAACAATCTTTATATCCAAAAGTTCGATGAAACAATCTTTATATCCAAATAGTTCGTTGAAACAATCTTTATATCCAAATAGTTCGTTGCAACAATCTATATATCCAAATACATGTAGTTCCTTGAAACAATCTATATATCCAAATAGTTCATTGAAACAAATTTATATATCCAAATAGTTCTTTGCAACAATCTATATATCCAAATACATGTAGTTCGTTGAAACAATGTATATATCCAAATAGTTCGTTGAAACAATCTTTATATCCAAATAGTTCGTTGCAACAATCTATATATCCAAATACATGTAGTTCGTTGAAACAATCTTTATATCTAAATAGTTCGTTGAAACAATCTATATATCCAAATACATGTAGTTCGTTGAAACAATCTATATATCCAAATAGTTCGTTGAAACAACCTATATATCCAAATAGTTCGTTGCAACAACCTATATATCCACATAGTTCGTTGAAACAATCTATATATCCAAATAGTTCGTTGAAACAACCTATATATCCAAATAGTTCGTTGAAACAATCTATATATCCAAATAGTTCGTTGAAACAACCTATATATCCAAATAGTTCGTTGCAACAACCTATATATCCAAATAGTTCGTTGAAACAACCTATATATCCAAATAGTTCGTTGAAACAATCTATATATCCAAATAGTTCGTTGAAACAACCTATATATTCAAATAGTTCGTTGAAACAATCTATATATCCAAATAGTTCGTTGAAACAATCTATATATCCAAATAGTTCGTTGAAACAACCTATATATCCAAATAGTTCGTTGCAACAACCTATATATCCAAAGAGTTCGTTGAAACAACCTATGTATCCAAATAGTTCGTTGAAACAATCTATATATCCAAATTGTTCGTTGAAACAATCTATATATCCAAATAGTTCGTTGCAACAATCTATATATCCAAATACATGTAGTTCGTTGAAACAATCTATATATCCAAATAGTTCGTTGAAACAATCTTTATATCCAAATAGTTCGTTTAAACAATCTATATATCCAAATTGTCGTTGAAACAGTCCAGATATCATGATAGTTCGTTGAAACAATCTTTATATCCAAATAGTTCGTTGAAACAATCTTTATATCCAGATAGTTCGTTGAAACAATCCGGATATCATGATAGTTCGTTGAAACAATCTTTATATCCAAATAGTTCGTTGAAACAATCTATATATCCAAATAGTTCGTTGAAACAATCTATATATCCAAATAGTTCGTTGAAACAATCTATATATCCAAATAGTTCGTTGAAACAATCTATATATCCAAATAGTTCGTTGAAACACTGTATATATCCAAATAGTTCGTTGCAACAATCTATATATCCAAATAGTTCGTTGAAACAATCTATATATCCCAATAGTTCGTTGAAACAATCTATATATCCAAATAGTTCGTTGAAACAATCTTTATATCCAAATAGTTCGTTGAAACAATCTATACATCCAAATAGTTCGTTGAAACAATCTATATATCCAAATAGTTCATTGAAACAATCTATATATCCAAATAGTTCGTTGAAACACTCTATATATACAAATAGTTCGTTGCAACAACCTTACCTTAACAAAAATCAATATTTTTTTTATCTTTTTGAGGGCTTAACATTTCTGACAAGACATGAAGTATAAACATGTATAAATAAAGTATTCTATATAAATAACTGCAACAGATTTGCTGTCGTGTATTAAGTTATCATGTTTAAATGCAAGACATTACTTATTTTTACATAATTCTATGATACTTTGCCATCGAAATAACCATAAAGGTTTAGGTCAGATTACCTTTCTACCAGATTTCTTGTTAGCCTTTGACTCCGACTTTTATGAGATGATGATGATGATGATGATGATGATGATGATGATGATGATGATGATGATGATGATGATGATGGTGATGATAAGTCCCCATTTGTGTATTGCGCATGCTCGATAAGCTTTGGATATTTCCGGAGATTTCAAAGTACTCACACTAACGCTACATGACCTCGCTGTGTTTGTATATGCAGTCAGCGTAAATTTATTCTGTAAATGCGGATGTTAGTACCGATAAAGTCTAAATATCTTGAAATGAAAGTTTCGGAATAATTCCTAAAACTATTCTTGATATGACATCCAATGTTGACATGAGATGTTTTTGCAGTTGCGTGCTTTAACGGTATACACCGAACACAGAATAATCAACCAATTTGTCACTATTTAAGTATTGTATCATCGTCCTTTGTCAGTTAGATAATTTTATTCATTGTACATTTATTGATTTTGATTAACGCAAGTTGAAAGTGCTATGAAATATATATATGGAACAAAATGGCTAAAAAACGGTCTCATCTTTTTTCCCTGATACCTGCTGACCAACATTGCGTAGGTGTCTGTACAGTGTCATTTAGAAGCTCATCAGCAATAAGCGTAACCATATTAGCCGACACTATCGGCTGCAAGTGACGTCTCAGGAAGCGGAAATTCCAAATCAAGGGACATAACGCGTGATTTGGTAAGGGGCGTAACCTAGTTTCGGTAAACGTCTTTGGTTGTGGAACGTTCTCATTTTCGTACAAGCAAATATTCCTAACAAATACCACTGTGAGACATCAGCGGCACATAGAAGCATCTAAAACGTACCCAGCAAGCATGTGTATATCGGACCGATATTTGTAAACTGATACCAGTTTACTACACATGTCCAATTTACAGCCGTCATCCGTAATAGTATATACACCAACATTAAGTCAATTGTTTAATATATCTGTGTTTAAATACTAATATATCGTATACATGTTTTGACGTCTACATCCATATTAAAGTAAAAACATTTCTATATATCGGACCATTATCGAGTACATATCCAAATTTGCACATGATGTAACACTTTCAAGCGAAGTAATTTAAATTATCAACTCTTGAATATTCTCGTGGTGGTACTCTCAATTCAACTTCAAAGTCACAATGGAAGAAAATAATTTACATTCAGTTGTTTGTGGGGATTGCCAGAGGAAAGATAGTAGAAGGAAGCCAGGGGATCTTACACCTAGCAGATATGTTGTGGATGTCTCCAGGTTAACAAATGTTAAGGTCAAGCTGAGTGTTATATAATTGTTTGCCTTTATTTTTATGTCTATGGTAACAATTTTCTTCACACAATATTACATCTTAAAAAGGGTAAATAATGAAAGGTTAAACAAAACATTTTAAACTGACTATTTGTGCCTGACTTTTACTTTCCATTCTTTCCCTCATTTGTTTCTTTTTTGTCCATTTATATTTTAATTTTTATTTTTAATCTTTCCTTTTATAAGATTTTAAAGTGAAATGTACCCTTATCGTTATTTTAGATCATTTCACGTTACGTAAAATAGGTTGATTTAAATAAAAGCCTGTATTTTTTTTTTATCAAGTAACGATACACTTAACAATTTTACAAGCATACAAATAATAATGCATTGTTTATTTTCAATGACGTCACTACTTTCGTCATAACTTATAGAAAATATCAGCGCTTTGACATTTTATATTCAAATAGATCGTTTTTCTTTTCATTGCTTGCATTTGAGAAACTTGTCAGGACGTGCGAGGTTAGAGCTCTGTAAAACTGGTTTAAGCACCCCAGTCGGTCCATATTGCCGACTGACCGTTCCAAGGCAGTATCTGTCGGGTTTGCTCTTTTCGTTAAATGACTCATCACAAATTTGTTCTTACTTTTCGCTTGGCTTGCATGTGAAATAATTTTGTTCTGTGCCTTTTCGGAGTTTCGTATATGTTACAATGCTTATAGGACTTTGTCATATATTCTTATTAAGAAACTAACATAACATATTTTTATGATCTCAGAATGCAGAGAAAACCTGTAAGTCAAGACTGTTCTAACCCAGAAGAATAAGCAGTTCCAGGAAGATCAAATGTTGCAGATGTTTATCGTCGTTGATCTAGTGATGTGATTGATAAATCCATGAAATGTGTGTAAACTAAACTCTATGACTATTCCTAGGAAATTGTATACACAGGAATAGACCAACCAGAAACATTATATATCCAATACTGCATCCATGTCCAAGCTTCTACAGTCAAATATTTTCCCAATGTAATTAACTCTTCTGTGTACTTTCTGATTTTTTATCTATAAATAAGTTACATTAATTTATTGCGATTTGCCAACTGCAGTTATGCTGGTGTGTAGCATCTGCAGTATTATTTTGTATTATTATTGGGCAGTCCGATAACTCGGTTACTTATTCTTATTTTGGGTCGCAACATTGCATTTAAATCAAGGTATAGTGACAGCTCACATATTGTACTGGGAGGATCAGAATTTTTTCTTTGGTTAAAACAATTTTAAAATATGAAAAATAAAAATATAATAATTTACGATGCTAATAATACATTGTTAATAATAAAAAAGAATAAGTAGACAAAAGAAGCATACATTTAATGTGAATGGCGTCAAAATAATAAAAAAATAATAAGTTTACATTCTTTTTACTTAATTTCTAAGATTTTTAAGGGCGAAGATTGGCGTATACACTTATATCAGAAGAGCGTATAATGTATATTAAGACGAAGAAAACAAATACAATGTGAATGGTTATAAATAAATTAACCAATTTACTTTTTTTTCTTGATGTATACAATTATATCCGAAGACGACATGTTATAAAGTAAGGGCGAACTGTTACCTATCTAGGACGAGCTGTTACCAATCAAGGGCGAACTGTTACCAGTTGAGGGAGGACGAAGTGTTATAATACCATCGAAATGCGTCGCAGTCGCTTGTTTTGAGGAAATCGATGCCATGAAACAGTTCTGTTTTCGACCACCTTCCCGCTATAAACACCTTTAAATATTCAGCAATATTTCGCCGATTTCCATTTTGGTTTTGTTTCTTTCTTTAATTAACTTTCCATGTCACTCGATGTGTTTGTTATACACGCTGATAAAATTTCTACTTATACCCCGGAAGTTTTAATGCGCATGCGCATTCGGAGAGTACTCAAGGGCAGACAACTTAGTTATCGGACTGCCCAATTGGTATTATTTTGATATGGTAGTTTAGGTTCAATTTGATTAAGTTAATTAATCGTATGCTTGAATTCTTTTGTTTACTATACTTTAATTTTATTTTAATTACATTTAACTTGTTGTTTATTAATGAATTAATTATGATACATACCTGTATACAGTATAGTTTACTACTATGTTGCAGGGGTCATTCTGAATTTGTTTCATTTTAAACTTACAATGTGATTTTATTTGATATATTGCCTCAATTATCTTTATGTTTGGTCATGTTTGCCCTTTTAATTAAAATTTAATAGTAATATTTGTATTTCTTTTATTAAATCCTTGTAACTGCTATTATATAACACGGTGTATGTTAAATTGATAAGTAGGACAAAGATGTTAGTAAATAAGAGTTATAATCATGCCTCTTGCCATAACTAAAGTTTTATACCATTGATACAATTTTATTTCCAAATAGATATTTGTATTCCTCTTTGAAGGTCTATTGAAGGCACACATACATCGGCCAGATATACAACCGAAAAAGGCAAACCGATATCGGCTTAACATAGAAAAATGATATTGGACCGATATACAAAACTATATTGGTTCGATATTGCACCTATATACAATGCTTGCTTGATTTATATAATCGTATATTATGTATGGTCCGGGAGTTACGAGGTGTGTGTGTGTGTGTGTGGGGGGGGGGGGGGGTCACTAAATAAGAAAGTTATGCTACAATTGTCTAATTTTATAAAGGAAGCTTTGTCTGTAAGACAATGCATTGACACTATAATGCATTTATCTTTTTCCATTGAAATTGATATTTCCTTATATCTATGAAAACTATTTCTTCTTTTGATGTATTTAATGTGTATTTGTGTTCAATAATATGCCTGTATGGAGTGTGAAATGAACATTGTGACTTTATTTTGATGCTAGTTCACATAAGAAAAGATAAAATATACTAATGTCCGTTCCCCTTACCAATATATGCTACGTTTTGTTGATATGAAGTAACTACTAATAATTTGTACTATTTGTTATTCTATGAAAAAGATAATAACAAGTACTTAGTCAATAAATATTATTAAATTTATATAATGGTATACATGTATGCATAAAATATGTAGAGTAGTCTTGTGCAAAACACATTATGTGAATATATGTGTATATACAACCATTAAATAGAAAGTATATTCCAATATAAAAAATATATATACATTTGTTACAATTTTTGCAAATCACGTGGAAAATTTATATGTGTATGATGAATTTGACAAGATGATGTACGTTGTGTACAAATCTGATCAATAAAATATGTTCTGTTCTGTTCTGAAACTAAAGTATACGACTATGTAGAAATGATATACAATTTCCTCCAGAGTATGGGTAAGATACATTAATATAGGCATACTGCCGGAACTACCTTTAAGGCGCGATATTTATCTTCTGAATAATAAATCAAAAATACTCTTTAAGCGAATGGAAAAGGATCAAATGCACACAAAAAGCGACAGTATTTGATCAATAATTGATTAACTGTGTTCATTGAAATATTATCGTGGGTCTTTATGTTGGACCTTGTTTCTTCGATAATTGGCCATTTTTTTAAACGTCTTATTTGTAGAGTTTTAATTATTCACTAAGGAGTGTTTGAAAAAAGCACTGAACGCACTGAGACAATGCATTATTTGAAACGAACTTTCCTTTTATAAATTTAAAACGCAAAAACTATATTTATTTTAATGCCATGTTTAGATATCTTAAAGGAATCGATGCGACATAAAGTTAAACCTATTTAACAATCATTATTTATTGGTTTTTAAAGTGTTCTTTTAAATAAATGCACCAAGACTCAGTGGCCTAAACATTCAGTTACAATATTTTTTAAATTCAAAGTCCAAAGCTGTCAACAAAGAAATCCTGTATTAATTTAACCACAGACAAATTACAGCTTTTATGGAGGCGTGAAAGCAACATGTTTCCTAGCGGCATAATGGCTTTACACTTACAGTTCTATCATGTGCTGCCTTTGTTAATAAAGTTGAACAAGTTTTTTTTTAGTTTATTCAGTTTGTAGTGAGCCATAACTACTTTTACAATAATGATAAAATTGGAGACGATCAGTTATTATTAGGGGAAAAAGATCGTGGGTACACGTCTGTGTAAAACCAACAGCGCAGCAAGGCCACACGGAAGACCTCTTACAACTGTCCTCCTTGCGATCGTGACTAGAACCCACGTCGACAAGTGCTTTTTTTCTTGTGGCGTAATTTGTAGTGAATAAACCGAGACGTATCCAGAATTGAACAATGGCTCCTGTTAACTTCTGATGTGGAGAGGTCTCCATGCTAACATGAGGTGCAGCAGGGCTTCTACCCAGATACTGTCCGAGTGACAAAAGTTTGTCAATTGTATAATGTTTACACATTTTACATATAAACAATGTGTACAGAAACACATCGATTAGGTTGTTTTTTTTTCAAATATCGCCCACTTTAGAATTATAACGCCCCCCCCCCCCCCCTCCCCGCCCCAATCTTATGTCTCAATTCACATTCTCGTTAAATGTGTACATTTTTAATCAATTTTATTTAGGAACAAAAAAACAACAACAACACAACAAACAAAATAAAGCAAAAATAAAAATATTTTTAACAAACGACATGCGGCCTCAGCTGGAACTTTAATAAAACGCATTTTTTTGAGAAAAAAAACTTTTAAAAGTACGCGAGAACCAATGCATGTTTATTTTGTATGAATCTCGATTTGTAAATTTTGGCACCTTATGAATAAACTCCAGGCCCCATGGGCCTATAAGCCACTGTTGAAACATGTACGTGTATATATATATATATATATATATATATCAATAACACCGCTAACATACATGCATCTATCTATGCATCTCAGTTAAGGCTAAGAAAAAGCGAACACTACTTCAACAATTAGGCATTACAAAACGTGAAATTAATCTTTCTAAATGTATAAATAAGCATACTGTGCATTTTTGCTAAAAACCAAAACCGTAAACGAACGTGTCATGTGATTTCATTTGTTTAGCAGTAGCCCACAGTGCAGATGGTCCAGATAAGAAAAACATGTTTGTATTGACGATACATACATGGAGACATGCAAAGACAAAGGTCACCAATAAACAACATTTCACAGGAGCTTTCCAAACATCAATCACTTTTTGTTGTTAAAGTATCTTAACTTTCGGATACCACCTTTAATAAAAGAAATACAAGCCCAAATCAAAATTAGCTGCTACTAGATTATGGTAGATGTCTAACGCCTTAGATCTGGAATAGGTTTGAATTCAATTTCCCATTTTAGAGCTTTTTTTCTGTAACATTTCTTATCTATGATCATATGTTATTGCATACTGATGGCACAATATAAAAAAAATGAATTCGTTTTAGGTCGAATGCAATAGGTAGCGTTTTAGACGTCGTTCAACTTTTAAACTAAGACCTTATAATCAGTAAAAGAAACTACAGAAAATAGTGCCACTGAGGATGTTTGTGCGATTTCGTAGAATTTATGAATGCTTTTATTTAAAGCAAGCATATACTTAACATAACTTATACATATGCTCAAACCCCGTCGAATACACAACTTGATTCATTCACAATATAAAATCGGTGGAACAAAAACAACATCCCATAACAAGTCATTAACATCATTAATCCGCGGAGATCTCCTGTCGTCTGCACACCAATAGTGATGCGGGTACTTTTGAAAGTGCCCGGATGTAATCTCGTCTTGGCGCGAGAATTTCGCGTGTTGCTTTAATGCTCGATTTGAAAAAGGTTGAACATTTCTGCTAATAACTTTTATTGGCGCACAAGACAGTCTGCTCAAGGGCGAGATAATGATATGCTGACTCTGTTCGCGCCGTATTGTAAATTAGCTATTGATAACTCTAATAATCTATGTAGTCCTATTTTAAAGTGAAATAAGCACAAATAAGACAGGCCATAGTAGGATCTTAAATTAAAAGTAAAAACTAAATTATATGACACATAATTTTATAAAGAAAACACTATATGGTGTGTATAAGGAAACGTTTATGTTATATTTAGCAAATAAAGGGACGACAAGGCACGCTCCAAAAGGTGTGATGGATTTTGAACATCCGCTAACGTTCCGTTACCGCGAAATTTCCCTCTAAACATCAGGGTCGGGTCAATACGGCAATTACATGCAATATAATGGACAGATATAATTCTGTTAACACAATGCTTTCCATTCGTCTTAACCGAGCTGTCCTCGTTTTATTGGACAGTTATTTGATGCTTTTGTTTTCTTTGGAAACCCCTTCCCGCAGCGTCTGTGAGTTATTGTCCGGTATATAAAGTGTCGTCTGCTCTCGGGCTACAGATTAGTTTAAAACAGTTACCGAGGCAACCGAATATGTTATGTTTACATTGTCACATCTTGTTCTTGTTATTTTAAAACAATCGTTAAAAAGTCTTTTTATGTGAGAGAGTTTGTATTGGCATTACTATAGTAAAAGGTAGGAAATAAACAAAACAAGGTAAAGGTTATAGACGCTACACATCGGTATTAAGAAACTATCGAGCAAATTGTTGGATTGAGGGAAAACTCGCAAAACAAAAACAACGCCTTTTTATGGAGATAAGTGCTGAGGTCCTCCGATTGGTCCTATACGGTCGTCTGCAGAGAGATGTGGACGATTTGCTACAAAGGCGCCAAACGTGCCAAGGTGAGCATTGCTTTCTTTTATTCACTTTCTTTTTTTTTAAATTTTTGTTCTGTTCTGTTCTGTTCTGTGATTATAATAATCGGACACAGACATATATTAACCGCAGCACAGCAGAAACAACACGTCTCGTATGGAATCAGCTAAATTTATTTTGCAGTTTTAATTTGATAAAAAGAGGAGACATCCGTTTAGTGGTAACTCAATTGTAATTTTACTAGACAGTTAAACATAGTCAGTAAACTTACAGCGCAGAAACGACTTTTTCTTAAACTTTTAATTGTAAATACATAAAACTGTCATAAATAGAAACTTATCGTTTAGTAAGTATATTTTCATAGTTCTTCTATTATAAGAGTATTGCGGTAACCAGCCATATTTCGGTTCATTAATATGTAATATTAAGGCAATCATAACAATTAAAGTGCCTAAGAGTTACTCCTTCGGAAAACGGCATGTATCGACTTTTAAATATAATAAACGTTGCTGTTTTATCATTAAAATAGAACACCTCGGTCGCTCGCTTGTCCAATAAAATATTTTTAGAATGTCAGTTATTAAACGTCAAGTGCTGGTGGAAAGCACTGATGACATAGAGGGTCTTAGGGGATATTGATACACATTCTTTTAGATTTTGAGGTTTTTAATTTATTTTTACATTCTTCTTTAAGTTTCATTTATCTATTTTAACCGTTATATGGGTATTAAACCATAAGTATATCAAGTTTTGGCATAACTTATCATAGGATGATATTTTAAAATCTTTTTCACAGAAGAAAGTATTTATAATCGCCTTTTCATTTTAACTTTAAAATGATATAAAATAGTTTAGAGAACTTGCACATTGTTTCATAAAACATCATAAGGCGTGATTATTCATCAGATGCTTGCCATATTTTAACAGTTATTTATTGTTGAGATATTTATCTCGGTGCATTGCAGTTCTGTTTTGGAAATGGGAATGCTCAACACTATGTAAAACTGACGTATTTGACAAATGCTGCCCTTGCTTGTTTTTCTAGTAACTTATATTGGATTGTTTTCGTAAAAACAGAAATATACACATGACGAAACGAAAAAGTAAAATGAAGATATCAGTGCTGATAAACCTTGTGTTCACTATAAAAATTTCAAGATAAAATACGTTTTCACATACAATCAAGCAAGACCCCCAAAACCGAAGAAAGCATTTTCGCATTACAGGGTATTGGTGGATAATATTGTTACCAAGAATCCTAACATTGACTTCTATCTTTAAACGACGTTTGTACATTTTGTACACTTTAAGCATGAAAGTTCGTTCGGCCAACTCATGCTTTGGCCTTTATTATTGATTTTGATAAAAAACGGCGTATCTTCCAAAAACTATTAACAATTTGAATAAATAGTAAGACATTCAAATAAATACTTCACAAAGAAATTACACCTTATTGCGTACGGTTAAATTAAATTTTATTGCTGTTTGCTAAATCATTGCGAAGCGCATAATCGACACATTACTGCTTTATTGCCCCAATACCAAAGCTTAAAACCCTGAACAATCGAAATAAAAGCTTCATAAAACTCTACAAATGTCACAAACAATGAATAGTCTGGGCTAATAATTTGTTTGAAACATATTCATTAATTCCAAGTACGGGTCGTTCGTGCTACGGACGCATTTACCCTTATGAGGTCGTGGTGGGAAGGGACGAAGCGACGATTAGTGCCGGTTTGTTTCCCGGGAACATATGTCAAATCCACGTCAAAAGATGCGGGCTTTTCACACTCGTCGGCACAGCGGCATGATCGTGTTAAGATGATGGCATTTATTAAGTGAAGCCTGACACACGGATAATGAAAGACTTCCAGCCCGTATCTTTATTCTGATTGGATAATAGAATAACTAATAACTAGTCTAAATCCATTGTGAAAAAGTATGCTTAAAAGAAACCGCTTCTGTTAGAGCAAAACTGATCAAAGTACAGCAAATGGCAATTAATCGTTAACATTTATCTGTTAATTCAACAGTAAATAAAAATATACGATAAGCATTTATTTTCTGAGTGAAATCTGAACGAGTTACCAAAATCATCTACAATAAAATCACGTATTAATTACAATAATACAAACTTCTTTATTTCCATTTACTAAGAAGCGACTTCATTAGACTGCATCATTATTTTACTAAAATGATCAGAAACCTTTTTAAGAGCCGTATACAATAGTCTTTTCCATACTGGTCTTTTAGTAAAGTTATTTGTGGACAGCTTTCCATTGACATATTTCTGCAATCATTGTAATTAACACATTTAAAACATAAAACGTTTAATATGGAGAGAAAGAGCGAGAGAGAGAGACGGAGAGAGAGAGAGAGAGAAAGAGGGAGAGAGAGAGAGAGAGAGAGAGAGAGAGAGAGAGAGAGAAAGAGAGAGAGAGAGAGAGCTATGATATAACGTGTGTAATACAATGGCAATAAAACATGTACATAACGTTCAAACTACATAGTACAAATTAATTAAGGTTGGCAAACAGTTTACCGTTTGACCTCTTCCCGGTTAGGTTAATTGGTTACAAATTCTGTAACACAATGTACATTACAATCAATAGGCCTACAATGCTTCGCCAGTGTATGCCATAATATTTTCCTTAGAATTATTTCATTTCGTTGGGTGGTGGGGCTTAAATTTTAGTGGATTTTGTGGATGCCTCTATCCACGAATTAATGTCCCAAATGAAAGACGCTTTATCCATCCTAACATAAAATACAGTAAATGGCGATATACTTTCCATGCAAAATTTTAAGCTATTTGCTTACAACCTCATACATGCATTGATATGTAGAATTGGAAGTAATGCAGACCCTGATCAAACAACTCTGGATCTACACAACCTGTCATGCCTGATCAATGTGTACTCTTCAGCCCTGTGGGTCTGAGCGGATACCGTGGGTATCATACC
Organism: Sinonovacula constricta; assembly: GCA_007844125.1. Classification (NCBI taxonomy): domain Eukaryota; kingdom Metazoa; phylum Mollusca; class Bivalvia; order Cardiida; family Solecurtidae; genus Sinonovacula; species Sinonovacula constricta. The sequence goes on from CM017572.1 coordinate 6,943,212, forward strand.
CTGTGGGTCTGAGCGGATACCGTGTGTATCATACCCTGTGGGTCTGAGTGGATACCGTGTGTATCATACCCTGTGGGTCTGAGCGGATACCGTGTGTATCATACCCTGTGGGTCTGAGCGGATACCGTGTGTATCATACCCTGTGGGTCTGAGTGGATACCGTGTGTATCATACCCTGTGGGTCTGAGCGGATACCGTGTGTATCATACTCTGTGGGTCTGAGCGGATACCGTGTGTATCATACCCTGTGGGTCTGAGCGGATACCGTGTGTATCATACCCTGTGGGTCTGAGTGGATACCGTGTGTATCATACCCTGTGGGTCTGAGTGGATACCGTGTGTATCATACCCTGTGGGTCTGAGCGGATACCGTGTGTATCATACCCTGTGGGTCTGAGCGGATACCGTGTGTATCATACCCTGTGGGTCTGAGTGGATACCGTGTGTATCATACCCTGTGGGTCTGAGCGGATACCGTGTGTATCATACCCTGTGGGTCTGAGCGGATACCGTGTGTATCATACCCTGTGGGTCTGAGCGGATACCGTGTGTATCATAGCCTGTGGGTCTGAGCGGATACCGTGTGTATCATACCCTGTGGGTCTGAGTGGATACCGTGTGTATCATACTCTGTGGGTCTGAGCGGATACCGTGTGTATCATACCCTGTGGGTCTGAGCGGATACCGTGTGTATCATACCCTGTGGGTCTGAGCGGATACCGTGTGTATCATACTCTGTGGGTCTGAGCGGATACCGTGTGTATCATACCCTGTGGGTCTGAGCGGATACCGTGTGTATCATACTCTGTGGGTCTGAGCGGATACCGTGTGTATCATACCCTGCTCAATGCCCGGTGCCTCCGGTCGTGCAAGCTGAGCAACCCACATTAATTCAAATTTATGTAGGGAAGTACAATTACCCAAATATAGTAAAATGCGATTATGCTATTTGTGTGTCTGTGTGTGTTTCAGCCCAGTGTGCTGGAGCGGGTCCCGTGTGTATCCTTCCCTCCTCACTCCCCGGGGTGCCCTGGGGAGTGTTCTGTACCTCGCTCATCAAACAGGGCACCGAGATGGGGCCTTACACTGGAACAACGTCTTGGTTCTACCCGCACGTCATTTTCTCGCCCACAGCTTGGGAGGTAAATAAAGGTTTAAATGTGTTATTGTTGTCACTCAAACCATGACTTTTACTAAATGTGATATACGACAGTATGGACCAATCTTTTGTCCCTCAAATAATCAAATAAGTCATTGTTCCTTGAAAGGGTCTTGCAAAATGCTATTCATAAATACACTAGATCTTTGAAGCATAAAACCCACTTGTCATTGCAAACAGGTATTTCCTATCTGAGGCACGCTGCAGAGATAGCTATTTTTAAACTAAGAAAACTCGTAATAACTTACTTTCTAGATCACGTAAATAGTCATTCGGTTAATCCGCTCTGACATCGATATCTGTTTTTAGCAGAGATCCCTATCGTGCCTATTTATAGATTTGGAAAGAATTACCTTTTCGATTTTTACTCTAATACAATACAGGTAGTAGCCAAATCGCCTTTACTTAGCTTAGGTATGATATTGTTATATGTATTTGATGCAGGCAAACTGTCAGATACCACCTATAAGAGATATGTACTTGGTATAGTGTTTTATAAATTTCTTACTCGATTTATGGATAAGATGACGACGACAGGCCAGTCCAAGTGACATCAAGTAATCAACTGTTCACTTAAGGATAAAACTTCAACAACTAACCTTATTATATACATGATTTATAGAAATTATAGTGTTATAGTCTTATAATTCAATTTGAATTCTTAACGGAAACAAATTGCTCGTGACTGAAAGAATAAGTTTTATCTTTCCTTATCTTTTATTCCTTTTTTTAAAGATTTTTTCAACTGAAACCGTACGCGAGAAGCCACGATTAAAATCCGCCTCGACAGTTGAGTTGGAAGTTCCGTTTTCTCATTCGGTTCTACTCCTAATGGCTCTACTATATTGTACATTTGTAAGTTTCATAAGATGGATGATATTGAATTTGGCCTGGTATTTAAATATCGATTTTTTTAATCTTTATTAGATCTGACCAAATATATTTCCCATGTTTCTTTTAATTTTAGTTGTTAAACACGGACGGTCAACTTGCAGCGTATATCGATGGTGGTTCCCGGCCCAGCAATTGGCTGGCGTATGTGCAGTGTGCTCGAAGTGATGCGGAACAAAATCTTGAAATAGACCAAATAGGGAACCAGATATACTACAGGGCGACAAAAGTATGTATCTGGTTGCTAGACGACACAATCATAATCCTTAACCCGAGACCATTCCAAAGCACCTGTCAGTGACTGGTCAGATTTTAAAGACGAAATCCAACTTAGACCAATCAGATACATAAGAAAGATTTTCTACACTAGGTCAACAACTCCAATGCTATAAGTACCGGGCTTCACAACTTCAAGCCTAAGTCGTATGCAATTCTTGTTTTTGTTCAGTTCTTAACAATATTCTAGACGAATAATAGCTGGTTACAGTTAAAGTGATTATAACAGTTATTAACAAAGCAACAGCAACAACAGCAACGGCAATAACAATAACAACAACAAATTACAGTGAAACTCGCTTGATCGACAAATTTAATAAAAGGAATATCTTTCTAAAAGGGACCATTTCCTTTTATTCTTCCTTTTATTCTAAATGTCCCCAAATACCAGAAAAAACATCTTGCTATCTGGGTCAAGTAACACTTGTTTAAGAACCAGTCATCAAATGTTCAACATGTTCAATACTCGCCAATGGCGACACCATCTGCTGGTCACTTTTCCCTCTGATCGAATTTGTTGTTAATATTTCAGAAAACTGACGACGGTATTGAATTTGTGATTTAACACAGTGTCATTACTTTGCAGGAATTACACGTTTGAGAAGAAAATGGTGTAACTTATAATGAGAAAATCCAACTGAAGAATGTTTTTTTTTTAAGACTATACCATCTTATTTAAGAAGATGAGCCAGTCATTATATACACTCATTGTATAAACTTATTTATTTACCAACCTAGACTAGAAGACCATATTAAATGTAAGTACCGCAACATTCTATAACCAACAGTGGTCCAATTAGCGATGACTCGTCATAGACGTGTTCTAACTTTTTTCATTTGACTTGCTTGTGAATACCTTTGTCCTGCGCCTCTAAATCTAATTTATGTTGCCATGTTTACAAAACTTAAACACATTTCCTTATGGAGGTATTTTTTTCTCATCTGAATGCTGACTATTTTTAGAATCAATGTAACCTATGACATTCTAGGACATCCGACGTGGAGATGAGTTGCTGGTTTGGTATGGGAAGTCCTACGGTCTCTATATGGGGGTACCTTGCCTCAAACAATCGGATGGAGCCCAGCTAGTCACAAAGGTGCCGATTGCAGAAAACAAAACTGAAGGTATATATAGACAGTCAATTTTGTTTATAATTTACTGAACTGTTATTCATTTAAAATATACACTTATGTGTAGTAGAATATGCGTCTTTTACAAATCAAACAAAATCGTCTATTTCTGCTTTTAAACAAAGCGTGAGAATACATGAATCTTAAAACGCAATGTAACGACTATATAAAGGCGCTTTAAACCAGCCTCGTTGTTGAGTTAACTATTAAGCGACGCTGTTTAAGTGGCTTCCAAAGTGTCACTGTTAAGCAACGGTTACCGTGACTGGTGTATGGATGACCGTTAAAAATCGCCGGCCTGTGTTACAGTAATATTAATGACCTTTTAAAGCAAAACATTACTGTGACTAAAATCCCCGTACAAGGGACGGGTCCAGGGGGTGGAATAGGGGTGGGGTGCATCCCCACCCCGCAACAACCAGGTAAAAGAGTAGAGTTGTGAAAACACCTACATGTAAGCTTAGAAAATACTAAGTTTTGTCTGCTGACTGCTTAGGTCGAAGTTAGGGTACGTAACTGTGTGGATATATCTAGTATTGTCTGTGATAAAGTTGAATGGATCTTGATTCATACACCCCATCCCCCACCGCCAAAATTTTCTGAATCCGCCCCTGTTTCGTACATATTAAGCTTCTCATTTTGTGTGATCTTTTACAGGTGAAGACAAGCCATCTGCTAATCCGCAGGGTCTGTCGCCAACAAAATGGCGATGCGTTCTTTGCCAGCGAGCCTTCAACTCCCGCAGCAACCTCCGGTCACACATGCGCATTCATACTCTCGAGAAACCATTCTCGTGCAAATATTGTGGTCGTAAGTTCAGCCAATCGTCAACATTGAGGAACCATGTTCGTCTTCATACAGGTTTGTAATTAAACTGTAAAGACCACACAAATCTAAAATTACAGCCATTCTTTAATGTCCTTTCCGTCAGGTTGCTGTCATTTTAACCCGTGTCGAGTATAGGAGGATAGTACATAACCACACGGCCATAAAAACAGATGCTACATTTCCGTCATTTATAAATCTTGTTCGTTTATCCTGCCTTTACAAGAAATTGTCGAACATTTTGGTGGAAAGAATTATCGAAGAAGTTACTTGCTCAAACTTATAAAATCATAAATGCAATAGATTTCATCGTGAACAAGACCAGAACATAAGTAAAGCATATGTTAAGGAATGTGTAACATGGATAAAATTGAATTGAACTTTACGCAGCAATTGTGACGGTAAAGGGTTTTCTTTCAGTCAGTTTCCGTCTTTTGCTTGTTAACCAATTAACACACAGGACACATTAAGGAAAAATTAAATCGCACATTTCTGAACAATATGTTTTAAGACACATGTCTTTCTCCAGTAATAAAAGCTAAACTTCGACTATATAATTATCATGACGGTGAAATGCATCCTCAAAACAGATATAATACAGCGTCTTTATGTGTTTTGCAGGAGAGAAGCCATATAAATGCCTAGTGTGTAAGAGTTCCTACTCCCAACTGGCAGGATTGCGAGCCCATCAACGAAGCTCGACCCATAAACCTGGTGGGACATCCAGCGTCAAAAAATACAACAGCGTCAAATGCGGTGGTAAATACAACAGCGTCAAATATGCAGATACACACGGCAGCGTCAAATGTGCAGATACACACGGCAGCGTCAAATGTGCAGATACACACGGCAGCGTCAAATATGCAGATACACACGGCAGCCTCAAATATGCAGATACACACGGCAGCGTCAAATGTGCAGATACACACGGCAGCCTCAAATGTGCAGATACACACGGCAGCGTCAAATGCAACGATAACTACAACAACGTCAAATGCGACGATAACTACAACAGCGTCAAATGCAACGATAACTACAAGAGCGTCAAATGCAACGATAAATACGACATCGCTAAATGCAGCGCTGAATACACAAGTGTCAATTGCGATGAGAAATACAACAGTGTCAAATGCAAAGACTTAGACCATAGAGTCAAATTCAATGACAAATACAACATCGTTAGTATCCTAGCAAAAACACACGTGTAAACAATTTTAACAAACAATTTCAAATGCAACGACTAGTGCAAAAGCGTCAACTTCGATGACAAATTTAACGAGAAATACACCAGAGACTTCGCAGCAGCGTCAAATGCAGTAGCAAATGAAACAGCTGACAGTCAAATGTGTAGACCAATACAATATGGTTAATGAAATGTCAATAGCATGCACTTTGTAAAAATATGCCATCTGTTGGGTATACATGTGTGTGAAACAATGACATTTTAGTTGCGATAACGTCCTAGAACTGGATTTACAATGAAGGCGCTGCATGTAATGTTATAATCACTGCTTTAGGAAAGTAATCTTTGAGAATTAGAACATGTGGATATAAATTATCTTATATTATTTTTTTTTATAAACAACCGTCCCTAAATACTCCTCCTTCAGTGGTGTTGACATAAACAGTAGTGTAAGGGCAGATCACAGTTGTACAGCAAAACGTAACCGGTGTGTGGCGAGAGGTGTGGTCACTGGTTATATCACATTACCATGGTTCACTGAATGTTGTATTTCTACACACTCTAGATGGTGTATTTAAAAATCCAAGTTCATTAAGTGTTGTTTTTTATTATCTCATTTGCATCTAGTTTGAAGACTAGGCATACTAGTGTAAATATTTGATAATTCTGCTTATTCTGGAAGTTAAACTGTGTGACCCTGTCGTTCGTTTCACATCCTTTCATGAAAATACATAGAACTACTTTTTTACTTTTTTTGTTGCGCTAGGAATAGCTGAACTTTGTTTAGTCAGCACCCTTAAGGTTAGACACCACTAAATAAGTTTGTTCTATATTCTATAGTGAATCGCGAAAAGTATGAAACAAATTGCACCATGACCAAGTTATGATGGACCATATATAGGTGAAATCAGCTATTTATTGTCTATCAGAAAGATCCAGAAATAAGCCGACTTTTGCAACTTGTAAGAATGTTCTGCTTAATAGAATACACAACCCGCCAAATTGCCAGTCGGTAACCCCCAAATTTCAATGAAATAGGTACTTCCTGTAAAAGTGGATCCATTATTGTGCATAGGGGTTCAAGACTTTTGCTTTTAATTCTACATGGTTACATGGTATTCTCTGCTTCGGTAAAGTAGTCAAGTTTTAAGAACCTATCATGCAGTGAATACAAATACGCACACTCGCGCACTTAACTGTAAACTACATTGTGTAAGTTACACTGCGAGCAAATGTAGGGAATTTAAAATAATAAACAGTTCAAAGTTAAAACAGGGCTTTGTTCATGTATATCTGACTACCGGTATCGAATCATCAACCACCTGAGTATGATACATGCACGTGAGCATATACGATATTTGATATTCGTCTTGAATGGTACAAATAAAAATAAAACGACTTTTATGTTTATTTAATTCCAAACTCATGTTTGTTCTGACGAGGAACAACAAAAATGCGTTACGACATATTTACGGATAAAACTTAAATGTATGTCTATTCTAAAGATATCCTTCACCAAATATAATTAAAACTGATTGAATGAACAAATTGTTATGACCCAAACCTATTGCAGTTCTCTTTTTCCTATGCTCTTATCACCAGAGAAATACATCCAATGTACGGAAATGAAAAGAAATGCAAACAAATGACATGTATATAGAGAGATGAATATAAAGTAACGTGAGAGAACGAGTCAGGGCCGCTTTCTGTACTTCTTACCTATGAGCTAATGCATTTATTAATAACCATCACTAACCGTCTATATTAATTGCTAGCACCTACATAAATTGATAACTGAAAACAAGACACTGTAGAAATGGTGCAGATCTTTTTTTATTAGCTCACATCCACAGGCATTACGTACATTAGTAAAAATGCATGTTAATTGTTAAATTGTGGTGTTTCTCAGTAACAAGACACGACAAAACTGCAGTATAATAAGCAATCAAAAACGATTAAAAAATAGAAACAACGAAAGGAAAACTAGTGTTATTTGCAGTTTAAAATCTGTCAAATTGAAAATAACCGTTTCGTTTAATTTCTACTGATCAACTAAGGTATTATCATGATTTTATGTTTGTCAAATAACTAAACATAGTTTATTGCAGACTATGACATGACTACCAGACCATCGGCTGATATGTTTGTTTTTCAAATGAGTATATTTTTAGTAGGTCTGTCCACACTTGTCAAATGCATAATTCATGGGAAAGAAATCAGCTTCTGACACAATATGTCATTAAAGGCACCATTTAAATCAACGTAACAAGAAAATATATACATTAAAAAAAACAACGATTTTACACATTGTATTGAAGCGACTCAATCAAATCTGACCAAAACGTCTTTCTAATACTTGAGTCCAAACTTACATAATATAAAGAGTTAGTGACCGGATTTTTCTATGGACTTTATATTAAGTTCAAATTGTCATAGTTTTAATACTGTAACTTTTAGATATCTGAATCAGAGTGAAACTTTATTAAAACAAGATTTGTTTGTAAAAACTTATATACGTGATCGCTTTCTGGTGTCACAAAGCCAATTGGGACCTTCTAACCATCATGACCAATGTCCCTACCAAGTCAGGCAATCTCTTTTTTATAGAATGGAAACCAAAATCACATTGAATACAAAAAAATATTGATGCAGAGTATCAAAGTCGCCGGAAAATTATGTGAAAATAGAATGTTGTAAACAAAGCATTCAGAATAGAATAGAAAATATAATAGAAAATGTTTTCGCAAAGCAGTCGCATATGAGCCTTGACAATCGTGTACCTCAGACCAACATTTATGTTATTAACATAGCAACCAATTTATATATATACAGGTTTTGTTTAAATAAATAAATCCTCATTCAAATCGACCATTCATAACATATTCTTAATACTTGATTTTTTACCCCTTAATAAGAAATTGGATATTTTCGGTCATTACAATGTTAATTCGTACCGATATTGTTTTGTATAAATGTTCACTTACTAAGTATGTATTGATGCAAATATGTACTCTATGTGCTATTATTGGTCATTAAATACTGGTCCTTAACTGCAGACATATGTAAAATGGTATAAAATGTATCCCTTTGTTGTCCATAGCAAATCACTTTCTGTCGGAAACAAACTGAACTAGGTTTCTATCTGTAAAGTCATATTATCTGTCAATTCATTACCGAGGTCACATGAGTGTCTGGAAATTCAAAACGAGTGGGAAAAAAACTCAACTACAGTACAATATGCGGGGGAATTAGCTTTGTATAGCAATCGCGAATTGTCAGATAATTTCTGTATTAACTGCGCAGGCACTAAATACATAGTAACCAAAAGTGTACAGCAAAACAGCTTAAATCCTAATAACAAAACTTGAATGTCTGTGATAATTAGTTAATTATGTCCTTGCATACGAATCAGTGCAGTCCTGTAACAACAAATGATATTAGTAAGGTTTTAACTGTGATTTTTTGTAAAAATTCTTACGTTTATTGTTTTTAGCTTAAGTGGTTGATGTTTTAGAAACCAAAGAAACCAAACATCATAACATATATATAACAATATGGCCATTTACTGCTGATCGAAAAGCATAAACAAAACCGTTGAAAAAAAAATATCGCTTCTTAACGCTGTGACGTCACCCAATAGACATTTCCAAAACCAATTATAAATATAAGGGTCGCCGAGAACGGCGATCCAATCACCTGAACCTTTAATACAACCCATTGCAGGTACTTTTTACAATGAGCTTTGTCCCGCTGATCCAAAACATAACGGGAACTATCTACCTGCCATCAGCAATGTCCACACCAAGTGTAAGGTTTGTGGGGTCTTCTCATGTATACTCTAGGTATCGACCGCAATCACAAATTAGATGCAAGGTCGCTGTGAACTTGACCCTTAATCCCACAGGGGTTGTCTTTTCATAATGGCCAATGTCGTAGTTTATCGAATATATGTTTAAGCATCCTTTAAGTATCCAACGGTAACAGCTTTGAAGATCCCTGTGTCCTTTCTAAGTAGTTCTCTTAAAGGTCACAGTGACCTTGGCCTCTTCCAAACTGATCCCAGAATGAGTGGGGGTCGTCTACTTGCTGCCACGACCAATGCTTCCAAGCTTAAGAATTGTGGGTACGTACATTTTCTTTATTGGTTGAAAACAAAAGTAACGTTCAATGCCACTATAACATTGACCTTTGCGCCACTGACCCGCATCTTTTCTACAAAATAGTCTCAGGTTATATTACATATTGTTAATTAGAATATCTAAAATAGTTATGCATTATATTAATAAACTTCAATATAAAAGTCAATATATAGTAGATTTGTTAAAATTGAATGCAATCTTAAGAACCAAAGACGTTACAAATTATATTAATTTTAAATACATGAAACATTTATGATCAATATGATTTGTATGTGTCTTTAATAAAAGACTTTAAATACACTTATCAACATAGTTTCATGTTTAATATATTATTTTACATTTAAAAGAAACAAACTTGCATCAATATAATACTAAATCATATTTTATATAATATTAAATGACCTATGTACGAGATGTGTTCTTTCATAACTTAAATATTCATAAATAACATTAAAGGTCATTATGACCTTCACCCATGTGCCAAAATCAGAAAACCAACAGAGGCCATCATGAAAATTGTCCCTTCTAAGTTTGAATAATTTGGGTTTCTAACAATCTTCAGTTACTAATTGGAAATACAGTAGTCTACCAACTGATGATACCTACAAAAGTATATCCTCCCAATCTCGGAAAGGCCACATAAAAACCCAGGAAAATCAGATAGGTTAGCATTTCACACAGTACTTTGATATCTAAAAGACAACATACTTATTTTGTCATACACATTTTATTTGGTATATTTGTACATATCAACAATATGATATAATCCTCTTAAAGACCAAAGCCAAAATAAATAGACAACAAAGAAATGTACATCAGGTAAGTTAAAGGGACAGTAACTCATATACAAAATGATACTTTGAACAACCATTAAATGATACAGAAAAACAACACAAAATTAGTATTAAATTGCAAGTACATATTCTCCAACAATATACTGCCTAAATGCACATTATGATTTTAATAAGAAAAAAGGCAGAGCAGAACAAAGTGAGTATATTTTGTTTTATTAGAAATACCTGGACTTGTACCCACCCAATGAGAGAGATTAAAGTCAAAGGAGTTATAAGTCCCTCATTCTTTCCCACCACCACAGAAAATGATTCACTGTATTTCACTGTGCACATGCATAACTAAGGCCATGTAAAAACGCCGAATGGATAGATTTGTTGGTACAATTACAAAGTGACCCTAAAAACAGGTCCTGAAAGACAGGTCCTAAAAGACGGGTCCTGAAAGACAGGTCCTGAAAGACAGGTTCTAGTGGAAGCTAGCTGACCTGGATCTATACTATTTGTTTCAGTTTATTCCTGGCAGATAAACAGTCAATGAAACAACATTAAAACCATAGTTATTGCCTAGCAGTTTATGAAATAATAAAATAACACTAGAACCACAAAACCAAGCATCAACTTAAAAAGCAAAGCCTGGAGTTGACATTAAATTTGGAAGTATTTTACTGTATTTGCAAGTATATCCAAGTACATATCTGTATTTGTTATTGTATTTTAGCTACTATGTAGCTGTTTTGGTCTTACAACACTGTATTTGTAGGTATGCTATTGTATTGGCAAGCATGTTAATGTATTTGCTTTTTGCCAATATTTAACAGTACATGCAACTTGGTGAAAAAAGTTATTAAATTATGTTTAAGGTATACACAATCCTAAACAGGCTGTGCCAAGTTCCTCTATTCCTAAAATATCCTAAAATATTAATATACAAATTTATATTTAATTCTTACTTTTACACACTCATTCTCTTTGGAAATAGCCACACACAAAACCTATTTACTTTTCTTATTACAAACTGTTTTAGCTTCAACTAGTTCGTAAATAACAAAAAACAAAAACAAATCAATAGCATTTACAAATCACATTGTGTTAAAATGGTTTGTTACAAAATAGTACAATTTACAATGTAAATAATTAACTCATGACTTGCACAAATCAACAATATAGCAACCAGCAACATCATACATTCAACACAACTTTACAATATAGCAACCAGCAACATCATACATTCAACACAAATTTACAATATAGCAACCAGCAACATCATACATTCAACATTCTCTCACAGTGTTCTGTTGAAATAAGTGGATGATCCCAGTGTAGCTATCCCAAGTCTAAACAGTGGATACTTTCCCCATTTAACCAGAAAATTCCACTTCTAACCAGTGGATACTTTCACCATTTAACCGGAAGTTCCCACATCTAAACCGTGGATACTTCCCTCCTTTTAAACAGCTGACCTAAACCAAGAGACCATCCTCTCTTAGCCATTGAATCCTCCTTGGTAACTAGTGGATCCTTTATTTTCAATCACTGAATTCTCTCTTCTAAACCAGTGAATCCTCCATTTTTAACCACCTGACCTGCCCCATTCACTTTTAACCAGTGCATCAACACCTTTTTTACAAGTTCTCTTAACCAGTGGATCCTCCTTTACTAATCAGTGAACCCTCCTTTGCCCAAGGCTTCTCTTTATTAACCACTGTATTCACACTTCTTAGTCAGAGGATCAATCCTTCTCAAACAGTGGATTCTATTTATAAACCAGTGTATTATCCCTTACTTAACCTGTGGACCCTCTATTAACTTGTGGATCCTCTCTTCTTAATCAGTGTATTATCCCTTCTTAACCAGTGGACCCTCTATTAACTTGTGGATCCTCTCTTCTTAATCAGTGTATTCTTATTTCTTAACCAGTGGACCATCTTTTTATTAACCAGTGGATCCTCCCTTCTTAATCAGTGAATCATCCCTTCTTCACCAGTAGATTCTGTTTTTTCACTGCCTTACTCCTTTCAACAACTTTTCATTTACCATACAAGGCATTTAGATCATCAGTACATTCAACATTTTCTAACGTAACAACTTTATATATCTTAAACAAATAAAAATAATATAATATATAATAATATTCAAATCATTTGATCCTTAGAAATAAAATGAGTCTCCTAAACATTTTAAGAAAGACATTTGATCAAAATTTCTGTTCCCCCATGTTTATGTTTATCTTAAGTATCAGAGACACTGCTACTAAAATTAGTTGACTGCATTTGACAGTATTTACAACAATGATGAAGACACGATGTAACATGTGCAAGTCAGAAAGAAACACTGTTCTTGTCTGTTCTAGACTCAATGGCAAAGGTATGTAGGATATATAATGCAGTTGAGTACCTAGAAAAGGCATGCTTTCATACTACAATGAAAAGACAACACAATATTTATGTTAACACAATAAATCTTATTCTGAAAAATATGGTTATCAAATACAAATGAAGAATAACATAAGATGGAAATCTGTAAATTATCTTCCTTGCTAGGTTGTTAAAACAATGTTGACAGTGTCGAGTTAAATAAATTATAAGTTAAATATAGATTTACTTATTTTCATAGAATCATGAGATCATGACATAATTTCTTGGTGCAAAGCAAAGTTTATTGCTAATTTCTGTTTCTCACTTAAATCAAAAGTAATTAATATTCACATAGTGTAGAACCTTCTTTGTCGTAATGTTTATCACTCTGCAATTATAACAATAATTCTGAATAGCACTGTCTTCAAAAAACTGACCTCTAAATAATGGTATTGCAATACCTGCTCAAAAATACACTATTTTGTAGTTAATTCATTAAAATTATCAGTGGAATGTGTGCATTTTAATAGTATGAAAATGGAGAATCATGTTTGGGGAGCACTTTTTGCTTAATAACACAAAGTATTAACATATTTAACAAAAGCCATTATCAAAATTAAGTCATTTTTAATAGGATCAATTTTTTTTTTCTAATTTCCTACAACTTTAAGAAATTTCCGAATTATATTGTTATTTTTACACATTTACCATGGAAAAATAAAGCTTTTGTAACTTCTTTTGTAGCAGTAACTTATGTTTTATCTTATTTGGGAATCAGACATTTGTAGTGTATAAGTAACTGACATTGGCATATACCATTTCTGTACACTTTAGCGTTCTGTCCAATCAAAACATTCCTCAGTCCTTTTTGACTTGACCAGGTCCAATATGTTATGGCTTTCAAGTGTCCATCAGCTCTTCAAGAATACCTCAATGCTTGTTTTTGTTAACTTGACTGACAATAATAGGAACTGAAAAACAAATAAATAAGAAACTAACAACGGACTGTGTGTTCTGCAGATAACTGTCGGCAGCATGGTCGAATGATAGTTCAATGAAAACTTCTTCTGCTGCTTATTACGTGGGTTCCAGTCATGGTGAGAACTTTTAATAAGTGGTATTCCTCAGTCATTTATCAGTGTATTTTCCTCCATTAAAATTAACTGGACATTACCAATATGACGTGATTGTGCTGGTGTAATCTATAAAATAACAACTGACAGATATATTGTATAATTATATCATCATTTGTCATACTTTAAGCTTGAGGACCATGCATTTACACGTGTGTGAACAACTCCCAGACTTGTATAGAATAAATAAGAAACAATTGCCAACTTGTAACTACTCTGCCCCTCAATAATTCGGTTCAATAAGACTTGAGATACCCAAATTTCCAGATCATGTACCTTGTATGTTACCAGGGTACAGCCATGACCAGCTGTACCATTTTAGCCCTATTAAACATATGTAAAAAACTTAAACAGTTTGAAAAAATAAACACATTGGACATGAATATGTACTAAAATTAACTACAAAACAAAAGCCATATCTATTCTAACTGGTGTATACATACATACTGCACAGTCCAACAAGGAGTCCAACTTATTTAATTATTTAAATAAGCATTAGAAAATGTAATGAAAAAATGAGCATTTGAAAAAGAAAAAAAAAATAGATCTTGTTGTTTAATTTTATCTATTTACATGATAAACACTTACAAAAGATATTAAGCACAATCATACTTACTGATGATAATTGACAAAATGAGAATAATCACAAAAGCCATGATCAAGCGCATCTGAAACAAAAAGAAATTTTTTTTATCATTTACCCTGCTACATTTATACATTTTAATAAACAATACAAAGTCTTATTTAATAAATATAACAAGCAAAGGCAGCAAAACATACTGAAAGAGACAAAGCAGCAAACTGGGTTTGATTCAGAACCAACAGCACCAGCAAGAGGTGAATTAGCTGGATCTACACAATTTACCAAAAGCTGGATCTACACTAATAACCAAAACCTGAATCTACACTATTTACCAATAGGCAGATGTACACTATTTACCAATAGGCAGATCTACACAATTTACCGATAGCCACATCTACACTAATTTCCAATAGGCAGATCTTTATTATTTACCAATAGCAAAATCTACATTATTTACCAAAAGCCAAATCTACATTATTTACCAAAAGCCAGATCTACACTATTTACCAATAGCCAGATCTACACTATTTACCAATAGCCAGATCTATACTATTTACCAATAGAGAAAAACCTACAATATTTACCAACAGTGGGGTCTACACTATTTACCAATAGCCAGATCTACACTATTTACCAATAGTCAGATCCACACTATTTACCAAAAGCCAGATCTACACTATTTACCAATAGCCAGATCTACACTATTTACCAATAGCCAGATCTACACTATTTACCAATAGCCAGATCTACACTATTTACCAAAAGCCAGATCTACACTATTTACCAATAGCCAGATCTACACTATTTATCAAAAGCCAGATCTACACTATTTACCAATAGCCAGATCTACACTACTTACCAATAGCCAGATCTATACTATTTACCAATAGAGAAACCTACAATATTTACCAATAGTCAGATCTACACTATTTACCAATAGCCAGATCTACACTATTTACCAATAGTCAGATCCACACTATTTACCAATAGCCAGATTATACTATTTACCAATAACCAGTTCTACACTATTTACCAATAGGCAGATCTACACTATTTACCAATAGCCAGTTCTACACTAATTTCCAATAGCCATTATTTAGCCAGATTTAATTAAACCAGATTGTATTTAACTATAAGTCATTTAGCCATATTTTTGCCAGATTTCATTACACCAGATTGCATTTGGCTGGAATTAATTTAACTATAAGTTTAGCTAAATGAGTTTTATATGACCATATCTTTTTATCGTTATAATGTTACTATGCTTCATAAGATTATTGTACTGAAGTCTTACTTTGCAATTCTGCATCCACATGTTTTTGTGCAGTGCTTTAGCTCTGTTTCTGAACATGTCGGAGTTGGTGGCAAGATGATCTGTACATAAACAACAGGAAACAGTGGGTTATTTTCCAAACGAATCTTTAAGCTATATGAAGACAATATTACCTAGAAACAGATACAGCTCTGATTTCAGTGTGAATATATTCTATAAACACCTGGCATAATACCACACACAGCCATATTTCCTTGTTACTGTACTGACCAGTCATGAAGCCACCCTTATAACTGTTTCAGCATGAGCAAGGGAGCTGTACCACTACCATTTTTGATAATCAGGCTTTTATTTATTTTGCTACTGTTACATCACTCCAACACAATGATTATATGGTTGCCATCCTGAATATAAGTAGAGAAAGGCCCCAGAAATATGTCTGTATAGAATTACCTGCTCAGCACAGGTCACCTAGAAGACCTTGCCACATGACAGTTCTTGCCCCAGCCATGACTTGACTTTATGCATTTTCATTAACAATTAAATATCTTTAGGAAATTATTGTTGTTTGTTTTTTAATGCATTCCACAGACAAAATAATAGTTACATCTGTGATGTCTAGCTATGATTGGTAAGATGCAAAATGCTTGGTAGAACCACCATTGCACTGCATGCCAGCTGGGAAACCACCTACATGAAAGTTTTTGTCCCGACTGGGACTCCAACTTATACAATAAGGGACTAGGGAGTAACAAGCTCTATAGCAGTGTATGATTAGAAATTCATGATTAATTAGTATTTAATTTTAATCATCAAAAATACATACCAGATTTATCCTGAAGATCTTCTAACCTGTCTCCCCTTTCAATGACTCGGTCCACATTGGTCCTCATAACATCAACAACTTCATTTACCTGGTTCTGTAACCTAGTGGGGGTAGCAGGTTGGTAAAATTACATTTTATGACAGCACTTTTACATAAAATATTCTTGGGTCAAACGATAATACTTAAAAATAATTTTCACAATATTTATGTTATAAATAAATAAAACTAGAGCAGAAAATGTATCATTTGCAGGTAATTGTGCCAATATTTGAATAAATTTACACAGTTCTTAATATATTCAACATATTAAAAGAAGTTCAAAATTATTTAATAATGAAAAACTTTGTAAAAATTACAACTTCGCCAAATTGGTTATGTTTTGCTATGCTAGTAAAAACAACCATCTCAAAAAGGATATGAACATAGCGGAGATCATGCCCATGTATGGTGATATCAGTGTCAATATGATAATGTTCTATACAATTTAACTGCAATTAAATCAAAACAATTGACTTTTAAAATGTAAACATGCCTCAGACTTTATTGTAAGAACAAAACTGTAATAACAAAATTCAAATAAAAACGTATTTAAAATATTATAATCTTATTCAAATATCATTCATCAAGTCATGTGTCCTTTTTTCCTTGTTTACAGATGTTACAGTAATCTGGAAAGAATGTGAACTCTATGTTGAGAATGAAAAAAGTGTCATCACCAATCATATACCAATCAAACTTGATCTCACATGTTTTGTAAGATGAATGTTATTACTCCAGTTTGTGGTTTACAGGCTTACTTTAGTAACTAGAACATTACAAATTCATTTACCTTCCAATCTTGGGATCAGCCAAGCGCTTGGTACTCACTCTGGGTCCACTACAACAAACAAATAAGCATATCAAGTTTAGGTATAAATAATTTACTGGACATTACATTGATCACATTCCACTAATAACCCAGTCAAATCACAATTCCCTAATAACCACACCAAATCACATTTCCCTTATAACCACACTAAATCACATTTCCTTAATAACCACACCAAATCACATTTCCCTTAAAACCAAACCAAATCACATTTCCTTTAAAACCACTACAAATTTTATTTCCCTAATAACCACACCAAATCACATTTCAAAATAACTACACCAAATCACATTTCCCTAATAACCATACCAAATCACATTTCCCTAATAACCACACCAAATCACATTTCCGTAATAACCACACTAAATTGTATTGCCCTAATAACCACACCAAATGATATTTCCCTAATAACCACACCAAATCATATTTCTCTAATAACCACACCAAATGATATTTCTCAAATAACAGCACCAAATCATTTTTCTCTAATAACCACACCAAATCACATTTCCCTGGTAACCACACCAAAACGTTTTTCCCCAATAACCGCACCAAATCATGTTTCTCTAATAACTTTACCAAGTCATATTTCAAAATAGCAAGATGCCCAGTCATAGAACAATTTACATGGGCTGAGTGTAAGCAAGATAAACAGTTTTCATAAAATAAAGTTAAAATAACACTAGAATGTTGGTCCACTAAGCTAGCAAGTATACTAGATTTGTCCATTTATTTGTAAATTTAATTAACATATCATAATTAGGAGTTGGACAATCATAGAATGTTATGACTGAACACCTTGACTGCCATAAACTTTACTGCAAACACTGTAATGGGCTTAAATTAGGGTATTTTGATCATTCACAGAACCTTAAAAGTAATAATTGTAGACAGATCTTTAAAATGTGTATGTTAAAATAATGAAAATAAAAATGAATAAATTGGATGTAAACTACATACTTTAGAAAAAAGTCATCTTCTTCTGAATCTGCATCAAGGAGAGCTTGCTGAAAAACAGGAAAGTATAAATATATATGAGTAACAGGTCCAGTGAGACCCTATATAAATTGTATAGACACTTTATATGGCCTAGAGTAAAGAGTTTTTATGGGAAATATCCCATTATTTTACAATATTTTCTCTTTTTCGGAAACAGTTTGTCAGTCATTTATGTTTATGTTGTGTCATATGACTTGCCACTCCTACCACCCCACCTCCAAAATGTACCAGGATAGTACAGGCTTTTAGTGTGGTGTCCCATCACTATCACTGGTGGGCTTTACATAGACCATGATTACTGCTAAATGGAATAAACATACCTGCATCAATATGTCATTGCTATCACAGAGAATTGACCAACCAGACTGACAGAATAGACAGAAAAGTGCTGGGGAGACTGTGAGTTTCAACTGTCAGGCATACCATGAGCCCTTGCAGACTCATCATATAGCCTCGTCCCCTACGATACCGGTGCAGTTAATGAATATGTTAATAAATCATAAAAACTAAAACTCATCTGATGAAAACTTGAAGTCAACTTATTTACCAACATCTCATCTTCTAATTACTTTTAAAAAAAAGTTCTACCACTTTCACAATTTATTGTTCGTGAATGTAAACAATGGCAACACATGGAATATTGTTTATTGAATTCTACTGCCACTGAATTCAGTGTTAAATTTAAATATGTCAATAGTCACACTAAGCTTATATGAACATTTAAATGTTATTTTCTGGCATAGAAAATAGAACTTTAACCATGAAACTGTTAATAACACGATTTAATAACTGATCTATTGAGGTGGTGCTTCGGCAAAAAAAATGCAATGTTTATTTGTATAACATTTGTGAAGATCTTGTATCAACTGAAGCTTAAATGTAAAATGTACATACCCGCTCAATATCGCGCGCACCATTTCTGTCCCCATGGTCGGGTATTCTGGCAAACTTTGGCGGCATTGTCGGTATCTTTGATCCTAATAAAATTGTAATTGCGTCTATTTAAAATTGAATCGATCTTTAAACTGTGACTTGATCAGATTTTGAGAGTGCATTTAATCTAACGCCATGTTAGAGATAGTTAGCATTTTGTCATCATAGACATATAAACCTGTATCTTAACTAAGAATTGGGCCTTCTATAAATGGAAAACCGTGTAAAACAACTGTCCAATGTATTTATTTGGACGAAAGCGGAACTGACGGATCGTGCACAATCGCAATGACTTGGCGATATTTGGTAATTCTTTTCACAAAAATACTCGACGAAACCCGATTGTACGCCCGTTGTTTAATTTACACGATAGTAAGTATCCCAAATCGGTTTCACATTGAGTTGTGTACTTATATCGTAGAAAGAAGAGATTAAAGCGGAAACCATTGTCATCTTTCATTTTCCTTAATAAAATACTGGGTAAAAACAGTTAATTACCAGTAATAATTAATATAGTTGGTTAACACACCTAAGCGCAGTTTGTCATGAACATCTTTTCTTCTTCTTCTTCTTAATACTGCACTCCCTCAATATCGAGGATTACGTGCAGGCGCTGGTTAAAAATACAGATGGTGTTTATACACTCTGTTTTTATACATGGTGGGCATTAAAATAATACATTTACAGGTGCAGGTTTTATATATTTTTATGCATATTAATATTAAAAAAAATATTTTTAAAAAATGTGTTAAAACTACCAACATTACAAGTTAGAAGTAATAAGTGTGGACCATGGAGTTGGTGCAGTAAGATGTTAGAAGTCGATGTGGTCTGGTGAGAAGACTGTATGTTGAGGGGCTAAGGAGATAGAAGTCTGTGTGTGTGTTGAGGGGTTTATGAGTTAATAGTCTGTGTGTTGAGGGGCTAAGGAGTTAGAAATCTGTGTGTTGTGTCACTTACGAGTTATAAGTCTGTGTGTTGTGGGACTAACAAGTTATAAGTCTGTGTGTTGTGGGACTAACAAGTTATAAGTCTGTATGTTCAGGGCCTCGAGAGTTAAAAGTCATTGTGGTGAGCAGCTTAGAAGTTAGAAGTCAGTGGTAGGGGCTCAGATGTTAGAAGTTGTGACACAGCAAAGTCCCTACTGGAGTGAAAGTAGGGAGAAATCTTTTTTTGTTGAAAAAAATGACTTAACATGAAACATGGGGAATAAAGATTACAAAATTCATGAAAAGTAAATTTATATTTTATTATAAATATAACAGCTTTTTTTTTTTGCTGTTTAAACACTCAAGTAACAAAGCAAACATATCTAATAAGTTTCCAAGAGTTTTGCAATGCAAGTTAATAATTAACTAAAGAATAAAGGTGACAGATATTGCTTCATGCTGACAAGAACTGACATTATGACACACCATTAAATAAAATATAATTGATCTTTTTGGTTGATCAATATTGAGAAATATGCATGAGAACAAATAAAGCAACAAAGCAGCGACTTGGTCACAGTTTTGAGAAGGTACATTAACACATAGAACAAGACAATGAGAACTTCATATATTATATTTAAATTATTGTGTCACCGTTATGTCAATCAGCATAATTCTGTGACTAACAAATACACATGATGCATATTACATCATGTAAAGTTCAGAGATCTGCTAAGTTGCTGAGCTAACAATGACTAAATAATAGTTGGAACCTGTCACAACATTTTTGGTTCTTCTAACATCAAGACAAGAAAACCTTTTGAAGAACATCATATTTCTTTTAGAGGTAATATTAGATAACATTATTCCTTCTTGTTAAACAAAAGTTTGATTTTAATTAGAAATTAATACATTCAGATTTGACCAACTGTGAAAGTTGATTATATGGTTGGCAGCCTGGTAAACTCAGTTGTGATTGTTGTTGTTGGTGTATTGTTTTTATGAATATAAAAATCCATTTAATCATTTTCTTTTTATGAAAATGTTCTGTTATGAAAACAAATGTTAAAAACTGTGCTAAAAAGACTCAGCAGAAAAGTGTGTAGATCCTGATCAGACACCTGACCATATTTAAAACTTCAATACTTATCCAAGCAGTGCCAATTCCTGCTTGGCAAGAGAAGATTAAGTATTTCTAACTGTTTTATGTGTGGATAAAGCCTGACTAAAACAAATTTGTAATAATGTAATTAACAACATAAAATACATTTCATTTGTATTTAACATAATAAGCTTATGTGTTATAAGCATTTAACAAAAGCTCATTGATATAAAAATAAAAGTACTGTACACAAAATGGAATACTTTACAAGTAGAATTCACTGAAATTCTGCACAAAGCTTTCTGCAAGTTGCATTTCGTGATCTAGCATACTTAAGTTTAATCAAGATTGTTAACACAGTTATTTCTTAAGCCATGTATACCATCAAAGTGTTGATTATTCACATACAATTTCTTACATTATCCTTTGTTGGTTTAGTGCCTGCACCTTGAGAGTCAATATACAAGAATGTATATGCAAGTTTATAATTATAACATTCTACAGCACTAAGAAGTGTCAAACGATAAGAGCCTGTACAGTATGGTTCAGTCCTTGGTAATTTTTTGGGTGGTGCATTTCTGTACAGTTACTTACAATTTTTTCCTGTATAAAGAGAAATAAACATCAACACCACCTCCTATTCAGCTTCATTTATTTCTTACACATAAACATTGGCAATTTCCATTGCAATGGAGATCACATTATCTATTTTCTGCAATGCAGTATGCTTTGTGTCTGGGTCGCCAAGTTTATAAAACCCTGTATATAAGTCACAGCTTTAGGCATATCTGTGCAACTAAGGCATTGATAATTGTACTAACAGACAGTACCAGAAATTAAAGGACCCTAATTATCAGTGCAGATAAATATGATTGTTAACCTATATATTAATGATGCTACAACCTGCATACCATACTACCAACTAAGAAGACACAACTCTGGCGGACCGTGAACTTGTATATAGATTGTCAACTCAACCAGGCATGAGAGGTTGTTCATTTGAATATATTATGGAGTTATTGAATCTTGTTACAGTTTAGCATAATCTTTTGTAAGGTTTGCGGCTGCTCCTTTGTCCAAGAACCAGTAGAGCTGCCCATCTGTTGGGTGTACCATACTGGCAGGTAATGGTGGGTCATCTGTCCCCTCCAACACTTGCTGATAGAAGTAAAACAAATGCTTATAATATCTATAATAGCATTAAATTATTTTAATCTTGTTTTTTTTCATATTTTCTATCAATATTAAATTTAATTCATTGCTGATTAAGGGACTACTATGACCAGTCTCATACTCAGCCCATCATTGTAAGAGTTCAAGTCATTTATATTCTGTATATTGCTGCATAAATTTTCTAGCTGAGAACTTATTCTACCAGGAAGCGGGAAGTGGATAGGGATTATTATAAGTAAAAAGAAGATGTTTCCTTCTTGTCAAAAAACAACAAAGAAATTTAAAAAACAAGAGTGCTCCGATGGATGGCTCTTAATTGCTCACCTGATGACACAGGCTTTTAGTAGGCTCATATATGGCTTCAAGTAATTAAGAGTTATTTACTTTAGAAATCTTTGGTAAAGATTGGACCATTAGTGTGGCCATTAGGTTGATAACATTTTCTAGAATTTTACCAAGTAAACTACTGAATCCACATGACCCACTTCAAAACATATGTAAGATTTTATACTGGCAAACATTCTGATCAAGTTTGATGAAAATTGGGCAATCAATGTGGCCTCTAAGTGTTTTCACAAGGTTTTTCTAAAATGTGACCAAGTGACCTACTTTTTGACCTCACGTGACCCAATAATGCACTCATCCAAGACTTCATGCAGACAAACATTTTGACCAAGTTTGGTGAAGATTGGGCTTTAAATGTGGTCTCTAGTTTGTTCACAAGCTTTTCTAAGATTTGACCTAATGACCTATTTATTGACCCCACATGACCCAGTTATGAACTTACTCCAGATTTCATGAAGGCAAACATTCTGATCAAATTTGGTGAAGATTGGACCATAAATGGGGCCTCTACTGTGATCACAAAATGTTCTAAAATTTGACCTAGTGACCTATTTTTTTTACCCCATGTGACCCAATAACGAACTCATCTAAGATTTCATGCAGACAAACATTCCGACCAAGTTTGATGAAGATTGGCCTATAAATGTGGCTTCTAGTGTGTTCACAAGCTTTTACCAAGATTTGACCTAGTGACCTCCTTTTTGACCCCAGGTGACCCAGTTATGAACTTATCCAAGACTTCATGAAGACAAACATTCTGACCAAGTTTGGTGAAGATTGGACTATAAATGTGGTCTCTAGTGTGTTCACAAGTTTTTCCTAAAATTTGACTTAGTGACCTACTTTTTGACCTCAGGTGACCCAATAATCAACTCATCCAAGATTTTAATGCAGACAAACATTCTGACCAAGTTTGATGAAGATTGGATAAAAACTGTGGCCTCTAGCTTGTTCACAAGCTAAAATGTTGATGACGGATGACGGACAAAGCAGTATCACAAAAGCTCCCCTTGAGCATGCTGTGCCCAGGTGAGCTAAAAAAAACCCCATATAAATCTATAAACTCATAATGCAGGTAATTCAGTTAATGACTCTTGTTCTTACCTGGACCATTTCTGCCTTTCCAGATCCACAGGAGGCAAACACAGCCCACCGACAGTTGTTGACGACAGGCAAGGTCATTGTGACACGACATGGTGGGGGCTTGGGACTGTCAGAGATGGGGGCAATTATCTTTTCAGTCTCCTGTAAAATAAATGAAAACATGAAAAAATCAACCAATGCAAAAATGAGACTTTCAAAAGTCTGCCTCATATACCACCTTTTTTTTTTAGTTTTAGTAACCTTTACCCTTTTGACCAAAAAAAAACCAACAACCAATCCTTCTAAATCTGATCACCGTACTCAAATTCTACACAGTTATTTAGTGGAAAATTCTATTTTTCTTTCCAACAGTAACTTGATCCTTCACAAAATTCCAACTGTATGTGCTAGAAGAGAAACATCCTGTGAAAGCCACCTTCCCCACCCACCACGTACACTTGTATATACACAATGTATGATCTACTGTGAAGGACTTTTCCCCACATTTTGTTTTACCATATTAGTTATGTTTAAACATGGTGTGGGACACTTATCTTGTTCCATTTGTTTTTGTTACAACGCAATGACAATTATTATCATATAGGTAATGTTCGGCTAATTTTCGGTCGAAGGAGACCCCAGATATATGTCTTGATAGAACCACCAGCGCAGGATAGCGGAAAAACCTCCCCACATCTGAGTTCTCACCCTGACCGAGACACAAACCTTCATGGCTTCATCTTGCATAGTCTATTATATATGTATGTCTATAATATATATATATATATATATGGCAAATAGTGTAGATCCAGTTCAGCTTTCTCTCTACTAGCAGCTATCTTTTATTAGGGATCTGCACATTTTGCCGCCTGGTCTTAATGCATGTCACTACAAGACATTTCTACCAACAAACAAAGAATTAAGCATTGGTAACAAATAAATGAAGCTGCTATGGTTAAAGCATACACTACCATCAGTAAAGGATGACCTGGGAAGAGAGAGCAAGTATGTCCATCTGGTCCCATTCCCAACAGCAGCATGTCAAACTGGGGCAGAGGGGATCCTGCAAACTGCTCCTGGACTGTTTTCTGATAGTCTACTGCACAGTCTTCCACTGAAAATAATTTATACAATGTTTCAGAAAAAAATATGCCCAACTCTGTGCCACTGACTCTTAAAACCTGATAGGGATTATTCACTTAGGATGACTTCTTGCCCTGTAAAGTGGACTAATGCATTCCCTAAATATACCTTCAAAACAAAGTGGTCAACTACCAAGCACACAGTCCACCATTTGCTAAAGAAAACGCCTCCTTTTCTTTTAAGGGGGGAATAATGGAAATAAGTGCTAAATGTAGTAGAACAGACTTCTAAAGAGAGACAGACTATCTGAGTGAAATAAAGGCCTTAAATCTGCCCAAATTAATTTTATGGTTACCTGGTCTTTTAAAATGGGTCCGATTTATTTTAACGGACCAGAAATAAAAGTTTGAAGTGAATATCTTTACTGTGATTTTGAGAAATAGGCATTTAGATATGTTAACCAAAGCTGAAAAGTGAGTCAGGACAATAGCTTCACTTTTTTATCAACAAAAAGTGGAGCTAATAAGAAAGTTTTGTCCAGTTGCAGTAGTAGCATCTGTGGTTCTTTTAAATAATAAAATCCAGAAAGTAAAGGTAACGTTAACTTGCTAGTAAATTAATCCCTAATGCAAAACAAACTACTGAATCAAGGCATGGCAACAGTTAACCAGTTAACCTTATCTGGGTACATTAACCTGTTACAAATTCTTTAACCGGTTAATTTTTTAAATACATTATGTATATATGTGGAAATAAATAAAATTAAAAACTTAACAAAATCAAATATGTTTGCTAATGTGGCAATACTCTTACCTTCTAATCAAACAAACTTGATTACCACTTTCTAAGTATGGTACACAAGGGTCATGCGGTTAGATAATCGAGTGCAATACATGCAGTAAATTACCATTTAATTTTTGGGGCTGGGACAACTGATTTAGTTTGTATTGTGTCTTACGTTATCATTTCATTTTTTTTTTGACATTAAAAAATCTTTTTAATGGTTTCAGTTATAAGTACCCATCAGATATGTAGAGACTGTTACACTCTCCTACATCATCCCAGTCTGAAATACCATCAGATCTTGCATCGCCAAGTGATACGATGAAGAAAAGGATGCTCCGACTGAAAGCCTGCGAGAGAGATAGCATTGTTGCTATCATGACAGACACATGGACGTCAACAGCATATGATAGTTACAAAACTGTTACTGAAGACCATGTGATCTCTGATTAGATGAAAAAGTCAATGTACTTCTCACTCGCGGCATGCCACAACGAGGTATACTGGGGTCAATTTAGCTTCACATTAGAAAGGGTGTATATCTGACTTTGCGCTCTCAGGCAAGGCTGTGGCATGCATTCATGACAATGCATGTAATAAGGTGGCAGCAGGAAACCTTTTTTGAGCATTGATATAGCCTTAACTTCACAATGATCAACCTAATGAATACAGTTACAGTAACTATTGAGGTAATCCAAACAACCATGTTAATTAAAGTTAATAGCATAGCTTTTCAATATAAGACTGATATATGATGGTAATATGTAGCTGATTAACTGGCCAAAAAGTTAACTGGTTGCTATTTTGTATCCGAATCCCTCCCTAATATAAGCCAATTGTAGTCAGGGAGAATCCAGAACAGCCTAATATAACTAACCAGACCTCATTGGTCTTGAACTTTTCAATATTTCATTAAATAAGTATGTATAAGATATACAATTTAAAAACAATTATGAACTTTTTAATATTTCATTAAATAAGTATGTATAAGATATACAATTTAAAAACAATTATCCAAATAAAGGTATGTAAAATACAACAAATAAATTCCAAAAGAAATAAAATGCACACTATACCTGATAGTTCAGGATTGATTGGAAATACATTTTCAGTGCTCAGACCCACTTTGTCAAAAAGACCATCTTTGTAAATGGAATATGTACATTCTGGGTCACCTTTGGGGACAACCCTCTCATCACAGAAAAAAACCATCCACTTGCTCCAGTCTGTCTTCAGCTTGGGTAAACCATTGCATAAGTATTTTGCAAGACTTCCTCCTGCAAAAGAATGAAAAATCAAGGAGGCGGATCAGTCTTGGTCTGATCTGTCATGTCTTATAGCACAATAAATTTTTTTTTTTTTTTTACTAAGACTAAATGCTGTGCTCTTGCAACAGGGTATACCGTATATAGGCAATACTTAATAGTATCATAAAACAGTAGCAGTGACCATAGTATGACAGTGCACTTTGTTATGGGTAGTAATTTGTTTTGAATTATGTTCTAATAGAAATGTTAATTTCTTATTTCTTTGACAGACTGAGCTCATTTGATCATCGAGTTACCAGCTTTTTTGATTAGGAAACTAGATAAAGTTTGAGACTAGTAAGTAATTTCTTAATGCTATGACCTGAAATAAAGTGTTGTCTGCAGACAGCACAAAATAAATGCCGAGTAAAAAAGACAACTCTGATTTAGTGCCATGATAATCCACTTTGGGTTGGTTATCTTAATTGTACTTAATTTCATTTTGTAATCACATAACAATTTGATGATTTAGTTTTTCTCCAACTAGTTTAGTGGAGGAAGACCCAACACAGGTTTCTGGTAAGAACTGTTTTGAGGATATTTGTCTATTCTATAAGCCCAATGAATATACACATGTCAATGACCATGAGGTAAAGACTAGTATGCCATGCCAATAAGAAAGATTTTTTTTCAGTCTGTTAATTAAACTAAGTCACAATTGAACATCTAACGAAACACGAAAATGTTAAGTGGTAAACAACACACAAAAAGTTAAATAATCCATCCACCAGATACAACTAAGGTGTACCAAGAAAGGAATTATATGTATCTGAAAAGTTCAGATTGGATATATAAAACAAAATGACAGACTCTTTATGTAAAAAAAAACTAAGCTACAGAAATGTAAGTACGCGACTATTCGACCCTACAATTACCGGGTATTCAAACCCTACCTGTTCCAGGCGACAATTCAACCACTGGACTATTCGCCCCCAGCTGAAAAAATTAAGGCAACTATTCGACCCCAATATTTATAATTTTAACTGTTCTGTTCTGTTGTTTAATGTTTTGTCTGTTTTATATATGTTATTTGACAATGTAATGATAAAAATAAATATATACGTCAGGATTGAATGTTTCTTTTTCATTTCTTCCATCTTCATTGATATTATAGTATACAACAAAAGAATTACCTGAAAACAACAACTTTGGCAGCAATATGATATTTTATCTGTGTGAAAGAATGATCGTTGTATAAAATCGTATTTTGAGAATATTTTTAATTGTGTGTAATATTTATTAAGAATAGAATTATGTAAATGTAACGTTAGGATGACGTGAACATTATCAAAATATGATAAAATGGAACAACAGTGGAATGGGTTACACAATTATTCAATTAAAGGATATAAATTAAAAATATTATTAAAAGTATTTTTCTAGTGTCAAATAATTAAATAAAGTGTTGTTTACCACATGTGAAACTGACAATGATTGATCAGTTAACGATACATGGTTACTGAAAATGGGTAATTTAGTCATCACACAAAAACCAATTGTTGAAGTATTGGTTGTTGTCGTTGATTGGTTTTCTCACCTGTTGCGCGATTAAATAATGATTGGTTAAGTTCTTTTAATGTAGCCAGTTTAATTGATGATAACTTTCTTTGAAAACACCTACATCAATTTTATTATAATAAAGTTAAACTAATAAATGCAAAATTCTTTTTCGCTATGGTCCTGGCAGGAAATTGACAACAATTTGCATCTGTTTATTTGAAGGGCCTATACAAGATGAGTATTTTAGAATGAGAAAAGAGGATACAGAGATTTTCTATTCAGCACGTTCCGGCCATCACTTCGTAGTACTAATCATACTACAGGTTTGAATATACATTATTTAACAAAATTGTACAGTAGGCGATACATACACACCTGTGTAAAGATGCCCAAAATGTACTCAGCCCACAGTCTAAACCTAAATTGGATATTTTAATGCTAAGTAATTTATGCTTATTTATTATAAATTTACATATACCGTTTCATTCCGTTCTTAGACGTTTGTTGCTACTTATTACTTGCTTAAATTATTAATTAACATATCATTCAAATGTTTATAGAAAAATTCCTTAAGAAAACAAAAGAAAAAAAATAACAAGAAAGAGGGACTATATAATTATCTAATACCATCTATGCCTTTTTTGTTGTTTGTTTTACTCCCAAATAATAGTGTGTAAATAATGTTCTCTTTATTATGAGCATATATCAACCATTTAGAAGAACAAAAATTGAACCTATACCAATCTAATACAAGTTATAATTAATTAAAAAGAATGTTACAAATAGCAACCTGTTTCCCACTTTAACAAGCTTTTTAATTCAACCCCCTAGCCATCACAATCATAAGCCCCCAGTTACTATTGTATCATAAATACACTCAATAATGATACTTATATCATGACACAGCATTTACCATATTTTACAAACAATAAAATGCAAAGATAAAAATACCATTACACTAACATTTTACCATGGTCGAATAATCATGTTTGAACTTTCGCCAGGGGTTAAATAGTAGCACCTTTTTTACAGGTAGGGGTCGAATAGTCGTGGGGTCAAATAGTCGAGGGGTCGAATAGTCGCTGAGCTCAGAAATGTTACTTGATTTAATATTTTTTTTAGGTTGTGTCAATAATGGTGTATAGTTGGTCGCAATGTTACAACTTACTTCTACAAGTCATATTTATTGCAGATAGCATTTTTAACGTTTTTATTTTTAGGGAACAATGTGTAAGCATCTGTATAATCTGCATACGGGCAGCTATGCACTTGCTTTGTTGCGAGTATGCTCTCCCGAGCTGTCAGCCTGGGTAGCTCAGTTGGTGGAACTCCTGACTCTAGAGCAGAAGGCAGTGGTAATTGAACCTTGTTTCACAACAATGATGACGGAGATATTTCAGTGTGCGTGTTAGCCACTGGGTGCAAGTGTTAACAGGCTAGAAACTGGTGGTTGTGTCCAGTTGGTGCCTGGCTCCAAAAAGGTCAAAGCGGGGAGGAGTGTTGTGAATGTGCTCTCTCAAGAGCTGTCAGCCTGGGAAACTCCGGAGCAGGAGGTTGCGGTTTCAAACCTCATCCTGGGTAAATTGTTACAGATAGTTTCCACATCAGTGAAGATTCCTTATCGTGGCAGCCATCTTTGATGGCAACTTCAAGGAATTTTCAGATGAACTGTATAGAAGCATAATTTTTATTTTCTTGTTATTTCTTCATTTGTCGTCCAAAAATTAAAAGCTATATCCTTCTTTCCTATTGATTCGTGCCTTCCTATTGCCTCGTGCCCCTGCCAATATTCTAAATAATTGCTTAGCAATCTACTGCACGTGTGCGAATTCGATGCAAGTTCTGTCAGAAATTTACATTCTTGTTCCAAGCCAGTCAAGATGCATAAGATGAAAAAAAAACAACAACTTCACAAATGAAAAAGACATACCATTTTACATTTCTCTATGCATATTTTAACTGTTGTGCATTAAATTTGTAAGCATTTTAATGATGACAACTTTTTAACTGATTCCGCCATCTTTAATGTCAAGGTCGATCAACGTTTTCTAGACGTTTATGCTGCGGATCGACATTTATACCGTATTTATTAGTTCCCTTTTTGTTAGCACGAAATTTGCACACGTATTTGCGTGCCGTTTTTTTAATTGACGTTATGTGTGCTTAATTGGTGAGATGTTGTTTTTATGTGTCAATACCAAAAAGAAATAATTTCATTTAAAAAACAACACACAAAGACGAAAAAACGGTATCAAAATTATACCCCTGAAGCGCTTTATAAAGCTTATGAATTTGTACGTGATGAAGGAAAATCAGTAAAATTAGCCGCGAAACTATATTAAGTCCCCAAGCAAGCATTGAGGGATAGGGTGAAGGGAAAAATAAATCCAAATGAATTTTCCAGCGGTGGGGACGTGTTGTTTACAAAGGATGAAGAGGAGGGCATCGTAGAGCACGTAGAGGTGCTAGCTGAACTAGGTTATGGAGTAACAAACTCCCAGTTACAAAACTTAGCCTGAGAGTTGGCCTTCAATCTTGGAAAACGTCCTAACTCAAAAAAATTAAGCAACTGCTGGCTTTATGGTTTTCTTCAAGGTGGGACGACAGAATTAGACCAATAAGACCTAGTGCACTTGATGCGAACAGAGCTAAGTCCACCACTCTTGTTGTGGTGTCATATTACTTTCAAAACCTTGAAAAAGTAATACAAGACAATCATCTGAAAGATAAACCTCACCTTATCTATAATATCGACGAAACTGGTATTCAGCCAGAGCACAGGCCAGCAAACATAATCGCCCCTGTAGGACAAAAAACCTCATTCAATCACTTCCCCAAGAGGTACAACAACTACCATCATTGCAGCAGGAAATGCTTCTGGGCAATTTATTCCCCTGTATTTTGTATTTAAAGGAAAATGATCGAATCCAGACCTCATGGTTTGTGCGTCTCCCGGAGCAAAGGGTGTTGTAAGCGATTCTGGGTGGTTCAATGGAGACGTTTTCAAGGATTATCTCCAAAGCCATTTTCTGCCGTACGTTCGTGGTCACTTGTGTGATGGCCAGAAAATATTAGTTGTATTTGATGGCCATACTTTACACACATCTAAACAATTGATTGACTGGGCCCTTATACAAAACATAATTTTGTTTGTGCTGCCAGCTCACACGAGTCACGTGGTACAGCCACTGGACGCAACCATCTTTGGACCTTTCAAGAAGTTTTACTACCAAGAATGTGCAGCATATATGCAAAAACATATTGGCAAAGTCGTCACTCGCTATGAGATGACTGAACTTGGCTGTAAAGCTTACTTAAGAGCACTTACTCCAAGCAACCTGATTTCAGCATTTAGGAAGACTTGCAGCTTTCCTACATCACCAGAAGCCTTTAGCCAGAACAAGCTGTTTCCATTAGCCGCTTTCTTAACGAGCAAACCTGCAGATGTTTTTAAGGCAATAAAGTCTGGGAAAAATGCAGTTGATGAGTTTTTATGGGCTTAATTTGAAGGACTTACAATGCTACAAGTTGAATGCACTCCGTCCCTTCGTCACTCCCGAAAACCAACACCAGGTGGCCGCAATATCACTGATGAAACCATTCTGGCAGAGATTGAACAATATGCTTCTGACAAAGGAAAAAAATGTACAAAAGATGTAACTCCCAAACCATCAACAAGCAGACAAGAACAGACCAACATTGAATCGCCGATCGAATGTTACGATGATGATGTTCACAGAGAGATCCTCCCCAGATACAAGGTAAGCCTTACATTGAACTGGTCAACTGGGGAAACTGTGATAAGTGTGAACACTGGTGCCATCTGTCCTACTGCCACAAAAGCTCCATAGTTAGAAGAGGGGACGAGTTTCTCTGTTGCCATTGCAACTAGTTGAAATGCGCAGTAAATTTTCATAAAACTTTTTTATTAATATCTTCTTAGTTAATTTTGGTATGAATGGTGTATGAATGAACAAATAGACTTCGGATCATTTTATTTTTAACAAAAGACAATACTGAAGCAATGAAACATAGAAAAAAAAAATTAAAACGATTTTCGTAGACAAGGGGTGAATTTATGTGGTATTATGCGGTACTAAGAAAGCAGGCAACAAGGGCACGAATCAATAGGAAAGCACCTGGCTGACACGGACCATTGTACTTGACCTAGTTTACGAAGGTAGATTATGTTTACAGTTGCCAGTTGACATTTTTGTTTATTTGTTTTTAAAAAGTTGTTGTTCTTGAACAAAAAAATATGCTTTAGAAATTTTGGTGGTTTCCATCTAAAGCACATGCTCCACTTCTAACTTTTGGAGGAACGAATATCCAGGAAACTAGTATACACCATTGGAAAGCTCTTGAAACTCATATTTTTTAGAATGAACTATTTTTAAAATTGATAAATGCACAAAGAATTAATACACAGCAAAAAGTAAAATTAGTGGCTCATCCTGAAACAAAATGAACAGTGTAACTTTTTTGGTTGTATCTTTTTTAATTTTTCAACTATCAAAATATAGTTTTGATAATTAAAATACTTCATAAAAGCTGTTAAATTTGATATACAATTCAGTAAAATAGGCTGAAAAATAATAACACAGTGGTGAGCACATATTTCCAAATTCCAGACCAGCTAATTGTCACAATAAATTGGAGAATGACACTATTGCATACATACCTGAAAATCCGACGGTAAACTTTCCTCGTTTTGAAATGGCATCGTTGGCTTTCTCAACTATGAATGAACACAGTTTCGCAGCAACTTTTTCATCCGTATCTTCACAAATAACAACCGGCGTAGCCATCTTGGTTCTCTACGGATGTAGTTAATTTGCGGATCCGTTGAAGGTCAGCATACGGTATTGGATGTTATTGTGATGACATGTATTGAATACAGGTAACAGTCTCTATACCCTCTTCATTTCCGAGATTAGTTGAAAATACTACAAAAACACTAGCCAAAAATAATATTTTAACAAAAAAATTGATACACGGGTTCAAAAAAAAATCTTTAAAGCCACTCACTCCGCCGCTTTACGTAAGTTGATTAGGTGCCGTACGTCATTTTGAGCAGGATTTAACATAAGAGAATATGCAATCAAAATATGGTTCTCCTGAAAGGTCTTGTAATTAGTTGTGATCGAGTTGATATCCTGGATATTTGTTGAAGCTGTTGTGCAATTCATTTTCTGTATATTGATTAGAACCAATCACATGGGCATGACTAGTCTCCGTTTAACCACAAAGGCACAGAGAGAGAAACATTCGGTCCGTCGAAATACCCCAAGAACCTCAAAGAATGTGAAATACCTCAAAGAAGAGTGAAATCCCCCCAAAGAAGAGGGAAAACACTGAAAAAGTCCACAAAAAGAGCAAATTGATATATTTATGTATGTGTAATTAATTATCTATGCATTATAATTGACTTAAAAGTACATAAAATTAATTGGGCAAAATAATATTCCTAATTGAAAAAGAAAATACAAATTTATTTGTATGGTTTTAGTATTAATGTTTATATTATTTTTAAGATTAAAAAAAAGAGGTCACTTTTAAAGGACGCTTTACGATAGATATCCCATTTCGCCCAACTTCGCAGAAACTAATCTGCACGCACTGGAACTGAGGAGCAGCAGCGGCGTTACCGGTCTAGGAGTTCCATGTAAAACCAGTGGCGACGGCAACTGCCTGTTCAACGCAGTATCCCTGGCTCTTTAGGGCGGAGAAGACTTCTCTACTGAGTTACTTTCACGCACGGCACTAGAGATGATACTCAACCCAACACGATATATACGTACAGCTGACCACAACAAGCTTCTTCTTGTATCTCCGTCATATCAAGAATCAACCGAAGACTGTTGTAGTGATCACTCCTTCTCTTTGGTTTGGACAATGATGGCCTTATCAAACGCGATAGGACTACCGATATAGTCAGTCTACCCACGAGTAAACGGCCAACGAGACGAAGTGCACAGAATCATGACACAAACTTTAATGCCAGATAATCACACTCAGATCGAACCCCTGACCATCTTGTGGACCCGACAGACGGAATCGCAGCAGAATACATAGATAGCAAACCATTTCGTTCCCGTACTTCAAGAAGACCATCTATTCACAGATACACAGGGTGATGATAGCATCCTTAACGACACACTGCAAACACAGTACCATGTTGTAAACCAATCTGGCACAAGTTTCAAAATAACTACTACCAAGACAAACACTGAACACAATAACAGCTTCCAGCCAACAGCAATGAGTACTCCATCTAGTGACAGCTGCAATACGGCATCGACATCGCATGACAACCGCGACTCGGCAACAACTACACCATCACATGACACATGCAAAGATAAATCAAGTCTCGATATTTCTTCACAAAATGAGTCCATGACAAGAGAGTAAGAAATATTACCTACCGCTGTGTATATATCACCGCTACCTAACGGCCATTCACTACCTGTCGAAGACGTCTACACACGAATCGTACAGAGGCAAACAGTGCTACCAACGGTGCCGCCTGGTGCAAATTAGACAGCTACATGCTTGCTGACAACACCAGAAACACTTATCGAATTGAAAGGAAGCAAAGGTGCGAGTTTTATGACGATTGCGGAGCTTTGGGACTCGAAAAAATGAAACACAGTAAAGTCATCATATATTTCGGTAGATGATCGACTAAAGAGCGTTGTCATGAAAAATGACTTCGTCTGCACAGAGAGGCGACCGCAAGGCAAGAAGACATGGGAGCCAGTGTCTCCACAACCAGCATTGAGCCAAGTCATCACACTCAGTCGCTATTATACAGTTAGCAAAACAGAATCATCATTCAAAAACGAGTTACCTACTTGTTCCAAGAAGGCAATGCGTCACTCAGTCACGTCGCCCTATACGAATACATAGGACAACAACCAACAAATACATTACCGCACGGCCTTTCTAAAGAAACACCTCCCTCCATAACAACAAAGCATGAACTTATTGACAAAGTGAAACAGAAACTGGTTGACAGAAGCAAAAAACCCAAGAAAGTATACGCTGAGCTGAAAGCTTTAAAGTCATAAGAGACGTCAAACACATTGAAAAGAAGAAAGAGAAGAAGACTACAACTACAACAAGACAGAATTTGGCTGATGAAATTTTAGAAGTAATAGCAATGCTGAACACTCACCCTTTCGTAAAGACAATCACACACAACAAAGACCAAGTTCCTTCCATCATATGTTACACCGAAGAACAGATTGAAGATCTCAAACATTTTCTTTTACACACACAATGTGACCCTTTAGGCACCGATCGCACATTCAACCTTGGTTCTTCTACGCTACATTAATCGTATACAAAAAACAGAGACTAATAAGAAAAGAAACCAAACAACAACCAGTGTTTCTTGGCCCGCTAATGCTCCACAAGAATGCCTCATATACAACATATAAGACTTTCTTGGACAGAATAGCTACCAAATTAGACCAAAACATGGATGAAGTTGAAGTTCGCCTCTCAAAACATTGGAAGTGACGACGAAAAAGCCCTCAAAAAAGCTATCGACAATACATTTCCCAACACACGTCGTCTATTGTGCACGAAACATCTCCAAAACAACGTGAAACATCATCTACAGAACAAAATAGGAATGGGAAAAGGCGAGCCTAACATCATTATGGCAGGTATCTTCAAAGAAGGCGACGGTGTAAGAAACATTACATTTAGTAGGATAGTAATAAGTAAATAAGTATACTGTGCAGTTACAATAAATCAGTTGCAACGGATCGCCTTGATATCAATTTAAGTCAGACTCGATGTCTGTTTATGCCGAAAATCGTAACTATGTGAAAGTATTTTCCGCTTTACTTTGTATAAAAACGGGACCATTGAAAGAGGAAAGAAAATGTGTACCCAGCTAGGCTACTCATTGTCGTGTCAAAAACATTCTGTGTTGTTCGGAAAATCTGACCATGTATTTATTTCTCGAAATAATATATCAGCTGTAATATCAGCATAATATGGTGTTTCTAAAAAGTCTGTTTATACTGGTTTATTAAAGCACAAATCTTTAAAGGGAGGTTTTGCGGATCCATTGCTGACACGGTTGCTTTTTTGTGCCAACGATAATGCATGCTGACATATTTAACCTGAGCTTTTGTTTAATATATTATGTTTAATACACGAGTATTTAAAAAGGCACTGGACAAAGGTATTTAATGCAAGCCAAATGTAAAAGAACAAATCAGCGATGAGTCATGTAACAAATAGAATAATCCCGACAGTTCCCTTAAGCTGTATGACTTAACATAAAATATTCGGTTTGATCCCGTTTGATCTGCTAGTCAGCAGGCAGTTGTACATAAACGGTGATGTTACTATGTTTTTCACTCCTATACTTAGACATACCATGTGTTCAGATTTAAAACTTTTCGTACTTATTGTCAATATTTTTACTTCTGTATATTATTTTAATGAATTAATTCCAATAGATATAAATGATCTTCTAAATAACAGTTTCAGCAATGAAGCAAATCACCCATATCACATCGCGTTTAAGTACACAATTTAACATTCAACCACCTGACTGAACTCAATGTGTCAGCTGGAAAGTTAGTACTCTAACGCTTATTCATCAACCTTTCTGATCTAAGAACAGTTCAAAGTCTTTGCTTTTATGACTCTTCCTGTCTCTGTCTGTCTGTCTGTCTGTCTGTCTCTCTCTCTCTTTCTCTCTCTCTCTCTCTCTCTCTCTCTCTCTCTCTCTCTCTCTCTCTCTCTCTTTCTCCCAATGTATGTTAAAATAAAATGCATTTTTGAAAATTTGCAAGAAACATTTTTTCTTCTTTGAAGATATCTAAATAACGCAACGAGAGTGACATATTTAATTGCTATAAAATAATAACTGAGTTTAAGTAATAAGGTTTGGACCAAGCACATTGCCGCCAATTTTAGTGAAAGGTGAGATGCTTCTTCCCTGATTTCCGGATGTCTGAATATCGAAACTTGAATGTTCGGTGGCGGTGTATTTTCGAAAAAAAAACGTTTTGCAAAAAGCAATTAGAGCTAACATTCAATATTCTGAATCGGTAAAAAAATAAAAAGAAGACAAAACAGTAGAAGATTGAGACTGAAAAGGTGAATAGAAGCGAAGAAAAGCAAAACACAGAAAGGGGAGTAGTTTAAGAAGAAGAACACACAGAAGAAAATAAGAACTAAGATAGGAAGAAGAAGAAAAAGATAAAGTAAAATAAGAAATAAAAGAATAAAAAAGATCCGAAAAGCTGGGAGAATAAAAAAGAAGACGAAAAAGAAATAGAAGGTGTAGATCACTGAACCAAACGAAGACTGGGACACCCCTCAGAAATTGGAACAGTAGAGCCATTTTTGTTGACGGTTTGCATGGTCACATAATCTGTCGAGGTTGCAAAGTCGACCAGTTAGAATCATGTCCTTATAATCTTCATAGTCATTCATATCCTCCTTATCCATATTCTACCCCTCTTTCTCATTATCGTCATCACAGCTACTCCAAGTCGATTTGACTGCTTAGTGAAGAACTTTTCATAGCATGTGCCAACTTTGATAAAAATGTTGACATATTGATATACAGTAAATGGCAAAAAACTAGCAATGCCATAATTATCATTGTTATTACTGTAATTACTGCCATTTGATACTCTCTTCCAGAAATAGCTAATTTTAAAATTAGTTCAAAGATATTGTAGGGCCGAATACAAACCTCTTCGTACTTTATATTGCTTTTTACATTTTATGAAGACTTAACGAAACAATATTATATATGTTATGATATGCACGAAAAACATGATCTAGTTATTTTGAAATGGGACGTACGACAATCCGCTACTGGAACAAGCTTATGTAATATAAAATTAATAATATAAATAATATATAAACAACATTATCAGCCGACACCTGGTTATGCATAAGGAGGACCAATTACATCAGTTATAAAAGACCCTTATTTCAAGCATACACATGTTAAGTGCTTAAAATGTTAGTCTCTCGGTCGAGTTAGTAACAGGTCTTGTGAACTGGTTTTGTATCACGCCATGTATATACATCTGACTGATCATATTGATATTATCACTGTGAAAAAACACAAACAACACACTGTAGGCTATCATGTCACACTTTCTGATCATAACTGGAAAGAAACCAACAACATAAAAATACCAGTTGAAAAAATACTTATTCTTTATTTTCAAATGAGTCTATAAGTTATAAATCGGCATATATTAAGATTCTCTTTTAATAATGATAATCGTTAATAAGGTTTGTTATGACTGCCAGCTACAACATCAGAAAAGAACAAGATTGTAACACAAAAACAATACGAGTGTTTTAATTTCATTTGATTTTTTTGAATTAGGCTAAGATATGCAACACTTGTCCAGCTATAGAAAAATGTGTTGCTTATACATATTGTGAGCTGCATAATTGTTTTCAATAAATATTAATACTATAAACTTGTTTTATGACTATGATCTAAATTACTTTAAAACGAAGTAGCTACGTAAACTTAGTAAGGAATGTAGTGTGGGTCTATTTAGGTGAATTCAGTGATGAGGTGTTAGAAAGCTTTGTTTGATTTATGATAGGCATTGAGTTGTTTGTCCTATAAATTTATGAAGTATAAATGATCATTGTTCCTGTTACATTAAAATGTGAGTGCGGGTAAAACATTAACAGTTTCTAATTGGTATGAAATTTGTTCTTCAAGTTTTTGGTCCTTTGCTTCTGTTTTAATTAAGTGACTTATGGGCTTAGTGGGTGGAGTTGCTGGCATGTAACTCCTCTGACTCGATGTCCCCTTACTGTGTGGATTCAAGTCCCATTTGGGAATGCAATGGTATGCAGTCGTTCTACTGAGTCATTTGCCTGTGCTTTTTCGTAAAGAATGATTGGATTTTCATAAATGAACCTAATTGTGTCGCTGTTATGCATATTAAAACAAAACCATGCACATATATGGATTCCCAAAATACAGAACACCGAACAATAATAATTGGAAATACAATGGTAAACAACTAGAAATCAAAATAATATCATGGATATTTCTTTTTTACAAACTACTAGGCGGGTATGTGTGCTTTTAAATTACAAGTCTTCTCATTATCTATAACAGTATAGATTTGACTTGCAGTAGGATGTGCTTGTTGTGTGAAACATATGTGGAATATTGTACTGTATCTCTTAGGACAGAAACCCTGGCAATTTGGTGTCTGGTCTGCTGACATTGCTAAAACGTGTACCATTACTTTCTTTGACATTTATGTAATATGACGTCAGTCACATTCATTATCAGAAAAGCGAGGTACATTTAGTCTGCGGACAAATATTGAAATATGTTCTCTTTTGCATATTGAAAAAATGATCTCTTTTGCATAATTATTATGTAAGATGATGTCGCATTTAAATACCACAAGACGAGTAGAATAGCTCAAGAACAAAGAAAGTTTTGCCCTTAGCAATAGTACATACAATACTAATACTAATCAATTATATTTTCTGACAAATAGAATAAATATCCCAGATGAAGAGGGTTTCAGTTTCAGTTTGTAGCGCAAATATTTATTGATATATCTTATGTTTGTGCTTTTTTCAGAAATTGCTTGGAACAAAG
This sequence comes from Sinonovacula constricta, assembly GCA_007844125.1. Classification (NCBI taxonomy): domain Eukaryota; kingdom Metazoa; phylum Mollusca; class Bivalvia; order Cardiida; family Solecurtidae; genus Sinonovacula; species Sinonovacula constricta. The sequence goes on from CM017572.1 coordinate 6,983,519, forward strand.
CATATTGTGAAACAAGATAGGAGTACGTTTGCTTTTGCTGAAAGCAACACAAAAAAGAAATTCTTCACTTGAATTCATAAAGATTGATTCGCATAAGTCACTTATTTTATTCCAAAAGCAAATATAGTGTGTGTTTTTTTGCGATTGTAAAAGATCCGTATATATCTCAAAACAATGTATACCAACTTTAAGAAGGTCCTTATGTTCTTCCCGTCTTCCAGTGTGTGTTGTAAATATTTTACATACAAAACATAGGCTAGGCATAGAATAATATTGTTCAAGTTTTGTCCCGTTTGCAGCTGTCGATAAACAATAACTACACAAAACATAATACAATCTCTCTGCTTAATACATCTTTCGAATATAACGATATGCTTAATACATACTTTGAATTTAACGAAATACCCCGTTTTTAACAAGTCAACACTACTTAATTAATAGAAATTGTACACTAATGTAACATTCTGTAAACATGTTTGGCCAATGCGTTTTCCAAACTATTGGTCACTAGCTCCAAAATAAATTGCCCGTGCTTAGTATGCAAAGATATATTTCACTTACCTGAAACCATGTGTGTAAAGTTACAAGGATACTCTTGCATATATCCAGGGTATCATCAAGGTGTGTACGGCATTTTAAGTTCATCACACTTAATTTGCATGTTCATCGAGGTAATTAATACAACATAATTGTAATAATCTACAGCAAAGTCTCGAGTTACAATCTTGGGCTTTATGCACTTTTTTCACCCATGATTAAATTCTGCCTTTTTATTTATTAACACAATATTGTTTTAACCCTTTCTCCATAGAAATGGGGTTTATCTATCAGTTTCTTTGATAAACAACGAAAAATTTATCTTATAAGAAACGTGGTGCGGACTGTTAGATGATTGGTTTACCTGCACTGTTTTAGGTTTAATAATCACAGTGAGTTATTTAGGAATAAGATTTATAAACAAAAAATCTTTAAATGCATCTGTATTAGATTGGTTTAAAATAATACCGATCTATATAAATCATACAGATGATTTCATTAGTGTCACAACGACTGAAAATATAATTGCAGTGCAGCTTCTCTGCAGTTTAACCACTTATGTAATATCCCACATGAAGAATATAAGTCATTTCATCAATAAAATGATTTGTTGTTGTAAGGTCCTTGAAGTAACAGCTTATTGTCAGAGGGCTAATTTGTACTTATACGAAACAGTGGAGACTAACGACATAACGGTTGTGTGTTATTGCTTGGAAGAACGTTAAAATGCTGTTATTGTGTTTAAATTGAATTATTCTAACTATATCTTGATATTGTTGGAAATGTGTTGCTCCCATATCTGAAATTAACCGTTTTATAAATGAAAATAAACCTACTTTCGACCTGGACGAGTATGTCGTGTTTTACCGGTAGTTGAAGACTAACACGTTTTTTTTTAAAACTAATACATACAGGTCACATTCTGGGCTTTTCCGGATATCGCCGAATAGTTACGAATGAAGTGTACATTGGTGGATGGTTCCATCGTTTAAATCGCATTACCGAGGTAAAGCCGGGTCAAAAAGCTGGAGCATATCCGGTTAACGAACAGGGAGGCAGCCATTATCGAATTTGTAGTGGATGAAAAAGGACTATCACAGATAGTTCATATTCCGATTGGATCGGCAAGTGTTTTTTTGTTACATTTCTTATTGCATACGACAATCTAAGTATTCGTCGTTAATTGAAGATATATAAGTATGCTGCTGACCTGGAAAGGGGTATCGCAGTTCGTGACTATGCATTCTTATGCATTATTCAGAGTTAACCCAAACAACCACTACAATTTTCTCTTTTATGGTATGTAATGAAGCATTTCATATACCAAAACTCTTGATAATATGTTTTTCCCACCGAATAACGAAATGCATTTTATCGGGCGCTAGTCCGCCATTATGTTTACACGAAAGGTTGTCTGTAAATGACGGGTGTTAAGAATAAGCAAAAATCAATATTTACCTATGTGGTGGTTATGCCTGTTCAATAGTGATTGGGACTTATGTTCTCTAGATTAGTGACAAGAGAGTTTTTTTTAATATTTCCTTTTTTGAAGCCTAAACAAACCGATCAGGCATAGATTAGTTAGCTCAAGCTGCCTTATCAAGATCCCTACTATATGAGTGTATGAGTGTAGTTGTGCGTTGTTATCAAAAAGCAATGATATTATATATATATATATATTATAATATATATATATATATATATATATATATATATATATATATCTATATATATATATATATATATATATATATATATATAACAGTACGTATTATGTAGTGTGCAATTTCGTCTGTAAAGGTATCAAATCGTTAGTTCTGCAACAGAATCCTTGATGGAGTTCAAATCGTAATACTTACACAGTCATAGGGTTAAAGCATATAAATGTGTGTAAGGCATAAACAGCAAAAGCATAATGTATTACATCGTTTTGTCATCTTTCCTTTGAAACAGAATAACTGCAAGTTTTAGCAATATAACCATTGCATATGTGCAGAAAAGCCCTTAAGACTAAAAGACAAAGCACGTATTTTTTAAGAAGGATAGCATTAAACTGTATTTTATTTTATAGATTAAATCAAAGTATTGTGTTCTCGAGGAAAATGGGAAAAGTTAAACTAGCCCGTTTTATGTTATTTTAATAAGTATTTGTTGCTTAACAAATCACTAGCTGTCAGTCTATCAAATGTTTTTGATTTTGTTCCTGATTCAACTTCTCTCAGCATCTAATTGAACAGATTTGTACATTATGAAGACCCCGAAGCGGTGATAGATGTCTCTTCATTACTTTATAATAGTTTGCCATGCCACACCTACACAAGACATAAATCGTGATTTACTTCCATTGTTCTCTGGTGAAAACAAACTATCATTGCTTTACCAATGAAGTTTATATATACATATATTTCCATAAACGCAGCTGTTCAATAAACGGTGACCGACTTTACATAAAAGAAGTGTGTGCTCTTTGTGTCATTGGTATTGAGCGAAGATTTAATAGAAGGTATGAACTAATACACTGAGGATATGTATAAATAGAAAGGTAAGAAATGAGTGCCAATGTTTAATGATCGTTTTTAAAACCTTTCATTAAAGAGATCTTTTGTGTAGGTACATATGGTGTATCTTTAATATTAGCTATTAAATATATTACATATCTATATATTTTTGCACTAATACCGCTTTCAAACCAGCGGAGAAATTGAAAGTGAAAGAGATACCAAACACCTTCATATTTTATTAAATCTGAAATTTTACGAAACCTAGGTTATAACCAATTTATACACTTGTTTTCAACAAAGGCAATACGATAATGATTATACAGATTTTATCTATTTAAATTCAACCCCAGTGTTTTTCATGCATACTATATACATTTATGTACATTTACTTCTGTATCCTGTAAAATGTAAATAGAAATGTACAGAAAGGAGAGGGACCTCGACACTACCAGAACCTCGACTATAAAATTAACTATTAAAAGAAAATTAAAAGATAACAAAAACTAACAATACAGGATGTAATTGCCAGTCTTTTTGCTATTAACTATATTTAAGTTTATGTACATTTCAATAAAAGTTGATATAGGATTTGAAAGGATCTCCACTCATCAGTCAAATCTACTTTGAGAGGGAGGAGGTGTGATGATGAGGATGAGGATGATGAGGATATGGATGAGAATGATAATTGAAGGAAGATAGAATGACAATATTTTACTGATCGACTTTGCAATTCTGACAGATTCTATGTCAGAAGACGACCACGACCCAACCACACCAAGGAAAACCCTGAACAATGGTACAATTGCTCCAGTTGTTGAGAGGGGATCCAGGGTAAGTTTGTTTTATTGATGTACTTATTGTTTTGTTTTCTGTTCCTCTTTCTTCATCCCTTTTTCTCATCTTTTCTTTCTTTTCTTTTTCTCAGTTTTTATTACTTTTTATTTACTTTACTTATTTTTTCACCATATATTTCTTCTTTTCTTCTTCCTGATTATCATCTGGTTCTTTTCGGGGTTTTCTTCTTCATCTTCTTCTTTTTCCTCGTCCTTCCCTTTTTTCCTTTTCTGTGTACTTATTTTCTTTGGTCCCCACCTTCTCATATATTTACTAATCCAGATGATTAAATGTTTACTCTAATTGCTTTTCCCAGTTATTTTCCCAGGAAGACGTTCAGGCACTCTCGCCAACCAATCAGGTTTCGGTATATAGACATCCAAACTACGGCGAAGAAAAGTCCCGTTTGCGAACCTTTCCCCCAAATTGGCACTATGCCGTAGATCCAAAGCAGTTGTCTTCTGCAGGATTCTTCTATACAGGTATATCGACTGCCAATAAAGAATATAACTTATACCTCATATTAACATCACCAACTTCCACATTGTTGCTTTAAATAATAGTCCATGTAAGGTCAAATCGTAACAAGATGCTATACAACAAAGTAGGATGTATACATGATGTCATTGAAATGGGTTAACATGATAAAAAAGAATCGAATAATTAAATGATATGCATAGTAAAAGGTCAATAAATGTTTGTAATTTGTCCTCGTTTAAAAAAGGAACTATAGATTTTAATTAATCTAATGGCTATGCGGTGGTAATTTGCTGCTACAACATGTGGTAAATGCCTGAACGTGTGAAAATAATAGAGGTTATTAACAGACATGGCTAACTGGATGGACTCGAGGCTTACGACAGGTGAGGGTAGATCCTAAAAGAAGATACTTTCACTGTAAAATGATCATTTTGGTCTCACTGAAAAATCCTGATATTCCATATAAATCTGAGTTTGTCATTAAATGCATATACATCTTTATCCACAACCACATAGATCCGATATGTATGGATTAGTTGTACATACAGTTATATATCGTTTACATTTGTGAATTTTGTTTAGTGTGTTATTTTATGCATATAAGATCACATTTTTGTTCTTCTAATTCTGTACCGGCCGCAATAGCTCAGTTGGTAGAGCGTAATTAGGAGGATCGGGAGGTCGCGGGTTCAAACTCCGACCGGGTCAAACCAAAGACTTTAAAGTTGGTAGTAGTGGCTTCCAACCTAATGCTCGGGGCTAAGGGGACAGCATTACGCCTGACTCGTCGTTGTCAGTGTAATGGACCTCCGGGTTCAGTCCCTGGGCACCTCATAAGTGACCCATGTGCTATAATGATAGAACTGTCGATGCACAGTTTCGGCAAAAATGCCAGCAAATCCCACCTACTTCTGTTTTTATGTAGTTTATCAACTTGTTTATGATTTTTGTATAATCAAACGCAAGCATAATAACCATGGTATCCCATTTCTACATATTAGTATAAAGGAAAACTTAACACATTTTATTAAAAACAAAACAAGCAAGTAGGTCATTTTAAAGAATAAAGGCTACACAGTTTATTTTATTTACTCAACACAAACCATCAGTAAGCCTAATGTAAAAAGTTTGAAATAGAATGATTATATATGCTTACCATCGTTTGTTCGGAGGCACTTAAAAGATAGCCCTGTCGTTTAAGTGTCTGTTTCCTTGATGTTTCTTTCAAGAACAATAATGACCCGATAACTCAACACTTGAAACCGGATAGGACCATTTAAGAAATAAAACTACATACTATGTATAACGCATAGTTTTCATTCGGAAATAGTCTTCCTTTCATTTAGATATAGAGCCAGCCAAAATAAATAAATAATGATAAGCCCATCATTGCAGTTTTGAAAATAATGCGCACACGCCACATATACTAGATGGTGTTTACATAAACATAACATACTAATATTTTAAACACACGCTCGTGTTCTACGTGTATGTAGCATGAAAAAGAAATCCCCAAACACCAAAGTGCATCATTATAAGTGAGATGAAAATTATATATTTTTATATAACTAGCATTAATGAAATCACTCAATGTTTTTACGAACTGAAATTGCTTTGAAAAAAAATGTTAAGTTAAAATTAGTTTACCACAATTTAAGTTGGTGGTAAACCATTTTTACCTGCCACATTTTAAAGACAGTAAATAAAAAAATCAATTGTTTAGCTCTATTTGACACGTTTTTCTATCATATTTACCATGCAGTTATTCCTGTTGTAAAAACTCTGAAAACTTGTTTACCATTTGCGGAGCTTGTGTTCGTACTGATTATAAAACACTGCTTATCAAGTTGCACATACATACCTGTGGATCCCATTAAAATTGTTTTTGTAAAAACAACATCATTCCAAAAATGCCCGGTTTCTTTTTTATTATCTAAAGTACTTAAAAGTATATATTTAGAAGAAAATGTTTTCATGCGACTTTATTAAAATCTGGCTTCAATTTTGTAATTTATACTTACTTTTTAAAACAAAAGTTAAATAATTGGGAATCATGGAATGTAGATTTAAATGTTACAATTGCAACTTTTTTATTATTGGACGTTAAATACAATGTTCAATTTGATTTAATTCTCTACTTAAAGCAAGCCAAAGATTGCGATAACCATGCAATGTGTGAATGCCACCACTTTTTTGGCGAATATGCGTTTTCAGGTAAAATATTATCCATGGATTCATATATTTACGACACGTGTACCTTTCTCAGTGTTAGCACTTCGTTTGCACAACACGGAGTACTCCCTTTTGACTGGTTCCGTAATTCGGCTAAAGTCAGGTACCTGTAATAAAAGTGGAACCGGCTTTTACGACAGGTTACTGATGCTTTTCTGCGTCCGACAATGTATTAAAATGTTCAAACACCATGAAAGTGCAATATAAACATCTTTACTGGTAAACAATTAATGACAATGTACATATATGATACCGTACTAGTTAATGTGTATCACTTTATATTGTATCAATCTTTATTGTCAGTGTCATTAACAATATACAGCAGAAACATACATTACCAGAATACGAAATAATTATCAGTATAAATATATTTTAAATCACAGTTATGTATGCTATGTTTGTGTAAGCTATACACTAACCATTTCAATATAATAAGGCATTTGTATTTTCTTCTGAACATATTTTGTTCAAAATATTTTAGCATATCTGAAGCTTAATACTCCTATGTATAAGTTTAGCTTATTTATTTCCTAGATCATGACTTTCAGTTGTTAACAATTCTTTATACTTGATCATAGAAACCAGGTATATAGAGTTTCAGAAAATCATTGTACATATGCCATACATATTACATAACAAAGAGGAATTCATCTTATAGAACATGGCAAAACATACATTTTCTGTCATTTATTGCTATACTATTTGGCTAAGCCCATCTTCCTGATTGTTTTAAATTCTAGTGCCTAGAGTTATTCGTTTTAAACCAATGGCTGCAGAGCGTCTCTTCTGTCATTAATATAAAGAGAAAATAGAAATATACATAAAAAATGAAGATAAATTCTTCTTGAATGACTCAAATTGTGCACTTGTATGCTTCACGTAATTGCCCGTTGTGCTACTTTTGACTTAACTGATTTATACATGGATTTGATTGTGTTTAACATTTCACCTGTCAGTCCATATTTGAAGAGTTTGTACAATAATTTTATCTAACTACAAGATCGTACGCTTGGTTAAGATCCATCAATCTGTCACAAAGCCCTCTCTATCATTAAAACTATAATACCTTCATCAGCTCGAAACACTCTAAAGACAGTATTATTAACTGCTCTAAAATATGAGTCAACAACGATGCGCCTATTTTATTTGAGACATGACCATCTGATATCCCTTTTAATAATTTGCAGTAAAACCTTTGCGTTGCAGAATCTCTGATCTTCTAGTTTATATGTTTGACTTTTGTTAAATTCGATTATTTCCTGTCTCAGGGTTACTTTATAAGCGTTCCGTGCATCAATCATATATCTTCTTTTATCATCACTCGTATTTTTCTATAAGTGCTAGGTTTATTATAAACAGTGTTTCTATGCTTCTGCTGACATACTAAATTATACCATGCATTTTTATATTTAGCTGAGTGATTTATACGTGTTGTTTTTATCTAAAAAGCTCTTTACAAAGCTAGTTCAAACAGGAGTTAATCCATTGATATTATTATCAACTTATTTCTTATCTTGTACGTCAGACAGATATATCACTAATCTGTTTAACTGCCATGTAATAGTATCACTATTTACATTTGCTAAATCCACAGTTTCTTTACTGCTGTCCTATCTATAATAATCACATTCTTCATTCTTTTGAAACATACCAAAATCGTTATAAAGTACAATTTTCGTACGAAATATAATAGTTAATTGTAGACAGCTACTTTTTGTAGTTTTAATGTTTTAAACCTATTGTCTTTTATTGAACTTTAAGATCATTTTGTATATAACATGTGATCCACCATTAAGGATTGTGACTGAAGTGCCGCAAGCCAGCCGAAAAAATAAATAACGATGCTTACACCGGCTTGCGAATTAGGCGCAAACGATTAGACATTCAGCAGGCATGCCTCGTCGAAGACAGGTTGCATAAGTAAAGTCGCTCAAGTGTTATCCCTCAAATTTATGTTTTGTGTAAATGCAATCGAAAGCAGAGCCAGTAACATGAGTTTTGACAATGTTTTACTGCGCATACTTTTTACAGATACTAAATGGTCCTTTAATGTTATGTATGCCAGGCGTGTTGGATAAAGTCCAATGTTTCCACTGCAATGGTGGCATGAGGGACTGGGACGACGGCGATGATCCCTGGATTAAGCATGCGCGATGGTTTCCTTACTGTGGCTTCGTCAGACAGGTCAAAGGAGACGAATACATACGGTCCGTGCAGCTGGCTTCCGACAAAGACGAAGGCGACCCTGCAGTATGGAAATATTTAAAATCAAATCATAAGCACAATTATGCAAACACTATGGAAATCCATATTCAGTGCACGTTACAAAAATATTTTAGAACGATTTAAAACAATTATATTATACAATAGTTATATAAAGGTAAAATTTATAATCAAACAGAGTAAAACCAAGTAGAATAAACATAATTGTAGCAAAAATCATGTTAAGCTTGATAGAGCATTTACTCAAAAAGTGCCTAAACAGACGAGTCTCCAGCATTTTCCTTAATAGATTTTCATCTTGTAAGGCTGATAATGTTCAGGTTGTTAGAAGTGGTCTCAGACAGTTTTCAATTATCAAATACATGTAACAAAAATAAACCACTGCTTTAGGGTATTTGGGTATTAATTCTGTATAAAGTCATATTGTAGTCCAAATACAGACAACTTCGAACATTAGCTTTATTGTGACAGTAACAATCTAGAAAAATACTCTAAATGTTCATTCTTTCCAACTCTTTAAAAAGGGCGACAGTGGTCACCGCTAAAATAGATACCGACGTCAGAGCTATTACCGGGATAAAAATATAATGTGATCCTAAAACTAAGTAGTCGCGTGGTTTTCTTGGTTTAAAAATAATTATCTCTGCAGCGTGGCTCATCTAGGAAGTACTCGTTAGTACTTGATTGTTCAAACATATCTAGGGCAACAATGAACAGCTTTCTGCAGGACCTTGTCATGTGACAATGAATTATTTCGTTATTTGAAAAAGAAAATTGTCCAAACTGTCAGAAACCACCTTTAAGATACAGGAAATATGACCAAGGATAGTAAAGAAGATTAAAATTACTCATTTACAATGCTAACATTCGTTTATATTTATTTATTTTGTTTTTTATTTAAGACGTTCACCATGTACATAACACAAGTACTTAATGAACGAGTAGAAGAAACACAAACTGTCTTAAAAGGGTAGACATCTTTTTAAGGATTTTTGGCACTAAATTCGTAACTTGGTGCTTTTACTTACAAATCTGGCAATTAAACGAGATTTCCACTATACATAATTGCCCTTGTCCGACAAGATAATAAGCTGATTCTTTTTTACAGGCCCAATCAACTGAAATTGAGAGAGGTCACGCAAGTCAAGCAATGAACGAACCGCTAGGTAAGAGTTTCAAACTGTTTGTTCTTCTTTGCGGCATCCAAAACAAAGGTTCATCGGAGACTGCACAAGAAACGTTACTTTAAAGCTGTGGCTGAATACTACAACTTGAACGGACTAATACCTTAATATCTTTATTCTATAGATGGTAACGATTTGTAAATTTTCGATTGAACACTGTTCGATTAAAAATGAATAAAGAAATCTGCATGTACCTTACTTCTACAAAACTGGTTATGTTAGTTGTGTTACATAGTTTTAATGCTTCTTTCGTATAATGGAAACTATATAACGTATGACGCATAGCTCTTCTAAGTGACTACAAACAGTAAGCAAGAATGAAAAACAAATAATTATATTACAATTTAACAGTAAATAAAATACTTTCTTAAAATATGTTGGCAAATAACCAGTTTTAAAGGAATAAAAATGTAGGACAAAATTAAATGAAACCATCAAAGTTATGTTGTTGAAGTGTTGTAAAATATATGTGGTCAGGTTAGTCCTATTAAGACACATTTGACCGAGTATTTGTAAAGGCCATTTGATGTGCTAATAAAAGACAGACCGACACTCATTTATATAATACCTAATGTGCAAGTTTATGTACAAGGCAATGCAGAATGATTAAAGTGTCTCACTTATTGTACTATAGCATTGCTTAGACCAAATTTAGTAGACTTTATGAAACTTGGTGTGGCTTTAAGCCATTCCATCTTAGACGGTGAGACGGTTTTTTTGTTTTTCTAATAATCTCTGAAGCATAACTTATCTGTTTATATTTGAAGGCTATATGGAAACTAAACTATCCATTTAAAAACAATTTTTCCAGAGGTTTTTGACAGGTTTAGTAGTTTAAACTGGCATTACTACGCAGTTAATTCATGCTATTCCTGCTGCTATTGCTATTACTGATAACGCTTTCCAAAATTTATATTTTATAATAACTGTTTTATTTCATTTATTTTTCGGCATATAACGTCGTTGTTGTATTGGAACACATTTCTTTACACTCTTGATTTCCATAGTTGGCAGGAACCATTCAGTTGAAAACACATTCATTATGTACACATTTTGTACATACTGTTTATAGCTTTTACTTTTATTCTTGAAATTTCTTGACAATATTACGGATTGTGCATATATTAACACATTATGCAGTTGATAAGTGTTAGCTGCCTCGCATTTCATTTGAGATTTTATTGAAACTCTTTGCCTCACAAAGAGAGAAACCTCCAGAAAGTGAGAAGCCGAGTTACATAAACCAGGTCTAATCAACTAAATGTGACCTTAACACTGATTTTCCGTTCTAAGGCAATTACTGTTGCCAAATGTTTAAATTGTGTTTTTCTTTTCAGAAACGAAAGTATAATATCTTTTTTTTTTTTAAATTTGCTTCTGTTATGCTATTTTAAAAGTTTTTTTTTTCCAGGAGGAAGCGGTCCACTACCTTTAACAAATGGCGCCGTCGTTAACAGCATTGCCCCATTTAGTGAATCTATCGAATACATGGCTCCTCTTTATGAACGTAATATCAGTGTGTTGTTGTATGAATCTCGTGAACTGTTAAAATAATGACTATACGACGGACGGAACCTTAAAAGCAAGAAATTATCCACAATACATTTTTTACTAAAAGAAAAGGTTTTTATCGTTATATTCATTTTATAATTTAAATACTTTGTGCATAAGGCACTATAATAACTGCCAAGTCATATCTACTTTAAATATTTATTTCTTTTTTTAATATGTTTCTTAGTTAATGCTTACAATGAAATTAAAACTGCAAATTAATCATCTACTTGAGCTTTGTTTTAATTCCAGATACATTAAGTCCCCAATACTTTACAGACAATGTCCCCGTATCGGTACTTGACGAGTCACTGCCCGTCCCCGCTCTATCCGGACTGTGTTTATCAGGAAAGTAAAGCTCTCTGTTTTTATTTTCGCTATGTTACATTGATTCTGCTAATGAAACATATTATGATAATTGTAAATCGATCTTTCGTTCATCACTTATTGCAAAACTACCTTTATTAAACAATGTAATAAATGTAATAACAATGTAATAACTTTAGATACATAATCGATATTTAGCGTGGTGAGGGATTTTACTGCATTGATGCGTGAAGTAACTGACCCGTTGTTTGTCAAGCATGTAGCACTGAAACCTTCCAACATTTTGTTTCGGATTTACCGTTAGACTATCGCAAAGAGTGGTTTGATAAAGACTCTAACGATACGAGAAATCGTTATTTACATGCAAATAATGTTTTCTGCCATAATAAATCTGAGGAAAACAGAATGTCTTTATGTAATCGTAAAGAAGTATAAATACCTAATTTGAAACAAAAAGCGTCATTTTACTAGAAGAAAGATATGTAATACCGAAAAGCTTAAGTTCTGCAAGCCTAAACAATTTTGGATGCATTTTAAAAAGCCCAAATGAAAAGTTGAAGGAGGTTTATCACTAAATCAGTTCTACAATTACTTTTCAAACATAGAAAATGATATTTTCAAAAGACAAAATGAAGATGCGGATACTTTTTGTAACGAATATGATTTTAACAATTGTTCTGATAATGATAGTTATAACAGAAAGATTACGGTTGAGGAAGTGGTTTTAGCTATTAATAATTTTACCGCTGTAAAGCCAATGGTATTGATGCGCTAAAATGAATATTTTATTGGAAGCAAATATCTTAATACTGGACATGTGTGTGACATTTTAACGCTATATTTGATTCGGGATGTTTTCCGGAAGAGTAGACAAAGGGTATTATTGTCCCCTTACATAAAAAAGGGGACAAGAATGACCCTATCAACTACCGTGGTATAACCATTCTTTCAGAATTGTTTGTATTTCAAACATTAATAAATATCTTCAGCTGTATGTGCGCTAACGGGAGTGTTTTTTCTTTGCAAATCAATAGAAATTTACCGGATTTAATGTGTTATCAATATGAGCGCTAAAACAGACCAATTCAAGTAAACTAATTTGATAGAAACACAAACACGTACCACCTCTTCGAGTATTTACCACAGAATACTGGCAAATAGCCAGATCGAACTTCACTACTAAGTTGGTTAAATTGAACTTAAGTATTAATTAATTAATTCAGATTTAACTTCACAGCAAACTTTACACATACATAAATCCATTGTAAGTCTTTTACAACTTGAGAATATTACGTCATATCAAATGATAATCTATGGTCATCTCTTACAGATATGACATTGCCTAAAGAATCTGACAATGCCATATACAGCCAGGATGCCCAGTATGTCATAAACATGGGATTTAGCAACAATGCAGTTTTAATGGCGATCGAGGAGTGCAAGAAAGAAGGTATGCACACTTCCTTTTAGTGTATGCAAATAAAAAGCAAGTGAGTATTATTTCTTCAGCGATGGTTTGATCAGGGTTACTAAAACTAATATCGGAAATAACGACAAGTGTGCCAGAAATCCCTATTTTCTATGTTAGCTAGCCTGATCATCTTGAGAACACTTTGTTTGCAAGTGTGCCAGAAATCCCTATTTTCCATGTTAGCTAGCCTGATCATCTTGAGAACACTTTGTTTGCAAGTGTGCCAGAAATCCATATTTTCCATGTTAGCTAGCCTGATCATCTTGAGAACACTTTGTTTGCAAGTGTGCCAGAAATCCCTATTTTCTATGTTAGCTAGCCTGATCATCTTGAGACCACTTTGTTTGCAAGTGTGCCAGAAATCCCTATTTTCTATGTTAGCTAGCCTGATCATCTTGAGAACACTTTGTTTGCAAGTGTGCCAGAAATCCCTATTTTCTATGTTAGCTAGCCTGATCATCTTGAGAACACTTTGTTTGCAAGTGTGCCAGAAATCCCTATTTTCTATGTTGGCTAGCCTGATCATCTTGAGAACACTTTGTTTGCAATTGTGCCAGAAATCCCTATTTTCTATGTTAGCTAGCCTGATCATCTTGAGAACACTTTGTTTGCAAGTGTGCCAGAAATCCCTATTTTCTATGTTGGCTAGCCTGATCATCTTGAGAACACTTTGTTTGCAAGTGTGCCAGAAATCCCTATTTTCTATGTTGGCTAGCCTGATCATCTTGAGAACACTTTGTTTGCAAGTGTGCCAGAAATCCCTATTTTCCATGTTAGCTAGCCTGATCATCTTGAGAACACTTTGTTTGCAAGTGTGCCAGAAATCCCTATTTTCCATGTTGGCTAGCCTGATCATCTTGAGAACACTTTGTTTGCAAGTGTGCCAGAAATCCCTATTTTCTATGTTAGCTAGCCTGATCATCTTGAGAACACTTTGTTTGCAAGTGTGCCAGAAATCCCTATTTTCTATGTTAGCTAGCCTGATCATCTTGAGAACACTTTGTTTGCAAGTGTGCCAGAAATCCCTATTTTCTATGTTAGCTAGCCTAATCATCTTGAGAACACTTTTGTTTGCAGTGGCGTTTTTATCATATTTGATTTAGCGAAGAAAAATAATGCAATGTTATGGTTGAAATATATGTCTTAGACTTTTTAAGGAAAACTTAATAGTTCTAGCATAGGTTGTCACTATCTTAAATATTAATAATTAAATGTTCTTTGTAGAATTAACTTAGATTTTACAATAGCATACAGTGAAGACTATTACTCGAGTAGGGGTTCCATTCTATAAAGAAAAGTTTATGCCACAATCAGTTTATTTAGGCATGTATTTAATTTATTGAATTTTATAGGGGTTCGAAAAGAAACTTATTAATTAAAACTTTGCGCACAAATACAACAAAAAATAAAGAAAATGGGTCTGTCAAATTAAGACATAATTGGGAAGATTTCAACACATAGCGACGTTTGTAAATTGTTGAATTCCAATGGCACGAGAAAAGGAAAAGCCAGCAGCTAGGGTAACAGCATAAGTTCTATTTAAGAAAAAACTTTCAGGTTAAAAAGTGCATAGATTTAAAATAACACAGTTGAAGCTAATATAATATTGTAAGATGAAAGCCATTGAAAGGACCAACGATGCAAACTGTTAAGTCTAAAGTTCAACACTCTGCTAGAAATCCGGTTAAACTATCCAGACATTTTCATTTTAAAACAATTAATAAAAGTCAATTATATGACATATTATTAATGTCATATGAAAGTCAAGTCTTTTTATCATAGTCAGTAATGTTGTTAAATGTTGAAGTTACTTCTAAAAGTAAAATCCATCAGAACATAGTAGAAATATCAACACGGCATTTGTCAAATTAATAAAAAAATTGATTTGATTGCGAAAGTTCTATAAGTGCTGAGAAAGTATAAAAATTGACTATTAATAGTATGTCATTTTTGAAGAATTAAACTGTAAAAAATGTATACAGTGTTATATAGTATAAAAGCTAAATTCAGAAAACGTTGTACTAGTTTTATAATCATTAGTGTATTTAAATTAGTGATTGATACAACCCGAGGGCTTAAACAGTAGAGCTGTATTTACTGTAATCTCTGGTATAGATATGGATAATTAAAATAGTTTGTATAGCTCAACAGTTTAGGCTTTGTTAACATCAAATAGAATGTTATTTATCTTACGTTAATTGGCACATGTAATTGCTAGTCCATCTTATTTTATGAAAACATCAACAATTTTTACATTGCTTTTTCAGAAAAAAATGAATTTTACATTAGGCCTTATCGATTGTGTAATTATATTAATAATTGTCTAAATAAAGCCATTAAATGCATTATACTTCATTTCCTCTTTGCAATGCAGTAAGATGTGTTTCTTGTGCGTAACGTATGTGGAATATTGTATGTTTTAGGACATAAACCTTGGCAATTTTGTGTCTGGTCTGCAAACAAAACGTGTATCATTATTCTCAATGACAATTATATAATATGACATCAGTCGAATTCATATACAGCAAAGCGCGGTACATTTGATCTGAAGACAAAAAATTGAAATATGATCTCTTCTGCATATTACGTAAAATGATGCCGCATTTAAATACCACAAGACGGGTAGAAAAGTTTCAGAACACAATTTTTGCCGTTATACACTACTAATCAACTGTATTTTCTGACAAAGAGAATAAAAATCCCAAAATGAAGCCGGTTTCATTTTCAGTTTTTATTTTCAATATTAATTGATATGTCTTACAAATTTGTGCGTTTTCAGGAATTGACTGGAACAGAGACATTTTGGTTAAAATATTGTGCGAGAAACAAGATAGGGGTGAGCTTTTGCTGACAGGAACACAAAAACGAAAGTCTTCAATTGACTTCATAAAGATTAACCCACGTAAGTAACTTATTTAATCCCCAAAACAAATAGAGTATTAAAAAGGTTCACAGGTTCTTACTGTCTTCCAGTATGTGTTGTGAATATTGTTCAAACAAACAAAACATACCCATAGAAAAATATTGTTCTAGTTTGGCTTTTTGTCCCTTTTTCAGTTTTTGATAAACAGTAACTATCCAAACTCTGCTTGATACATAGTTTGAATCTAACGAATATCTTAATACGTGCTTTGAATCTAACAAAATAACCTATATTTAACAAGTCAACACTATTAATTGACAGAAATTGTACACAAATGTAACTTTTTGTATGAAAGTTTGGCCAAAGTAAACTACCTGTACGTAGTATCCAAAGATATAATTCACTTAACTGAAATCATGTCTGTAAAGTTGCAAGGCTTCTCTAGCAAATATCTAGGGCAGCATTCGAGCTTTTTAATGCATTTCAAGTCAGTCAGACTTTGTTTGCATTTTCATCGAGGTAATAATATACGGCTAAAATTTCGAAAGCCACCTCTGTCGCCTTTGAATGAACTAAAAGCTATATTACCAACATATTGTGAATATTGTTTATTGTAAATGGAGAATGAATGCAGATTTATTTTTAGTTTAACATTTTGGTTTGCAAATAAACACCTATATTCTATGCCATTTCAATTTTTGGTATATGTTTTGCAATGCTCATCGTACTTTTGTCATATTTCCGTAATATTGATCACTACTATGTTACTTGTGCAGTGTGGCGTTCATAAAAAATCTCCCCGTTCTTGTAATCTGTGTTGTCATTTAATTCATCCTATAATGATTGCTACATTTTTTTCCTTTGATGGACTTTGGTTACACAGGAACAGAAGCTACAACCATTTACATTTCTTCTCCGGTCAATGCTTTTCTTGATTTAAATATTTAATTTCATTTACAATCAATTTTGTGTAATTCTCATCTAAATACCAAGAGGACATTATTTTTCAATTACGTCACTACGTTCTTTCAACGATGTCATAATTAAGCTAAGAAAAAATCAGCGTTTGGTTATTTTGAGCTCACCTCAGAACAACGTAGTCAATGTGAATTTTTCTAATACCCCTCGACCGTCGTCAGTCATTCGGCGTCAATACTTTGCATGTGGACATACTAGAGGCTACGGATTTGATGCAATCTTCATAAAATGGTGAGAATGATTGTCTGCAAGAGATCTCGGATGGGTTTGTGATTGGGTGAGCTTTTCTGAAACCCCGTTTTCTAACAAGCTTCGTGCATCGTCAACAATTTGCTTGCTTGTAAACACACTAGAGGCTAAAGTTTTTAACCAATCTTCACCAAACTTGTTCAGAATGTTTGTATGCAAGAAATCTGGGTTGAGACCGTCACTGTGTCACGTGGGGTGAAACAGTTAGTCACTAGGTCACGACATCTTAAAAAAAGCTTGTGAAAATAAAAGAGGCTAAAATTATAGCCCAGTTTTCACTAAACTTGGTCAGAATGTCTGTCTGTAGGAAATCTTCGATGAGTTTGATATTGGGTCACGTTTGCCTGCATAAAATCTTTGAAGTGCTCGCAGCTGGGGTCAAAATTAATTTACCAAGAAAAATCTTAGTAAACCCCTGCTAATACCACTGTTTGCCTGCATAAAATCTTGAATGAGTTTGTAACTGGGTCACGTAAGGTCAAAAATGAGGTCACTTTGTCTTAGAAATCACTTGTGAACACACTAGAGGACACATTCATTGCAATTTATACACTAAACGTGACCAGAAGTTTTGCCTGAAGGAAATCTTGGGTAAGTTTGTAACTGGGTCACGTAAGTTTAGAAAATATTGGGATTCAGTAGTTCAATAGATAAAAATCTTGAAAATGTGAAAATGTGGCCACACTAATGGTCCGATCTTCACCAAAGATTTCAAAAGTAAATTACTCTTAAATATTTGACGCCGGATATGAGCCGACAGTTCTTTTACATTTGGCTTGCATGTAGAAAAACTTTGTTAAAATTTTGGTATATGTTAAACTAGGACTTTTGTCATTTCCTTATCAATGATAATAATTTAACACATGTTTTCGTTAATATAGCATAACTGTTTATTTATTTTCGATAAATCATTAATATCTATTATTTTCAGCCGAGTCAGTAGATGCAATCATCGAACAAAACGCCATCTTGAGGAGCCAGCTGACATGCTGGATTTGTGACGACGATAGGGAAGCTGACATTTTATTTCTACCGTGTGGACACCGCTTATGCACAGAGTGCTCTAACAACCTCAATATATGTTGGCTGTGCGTCTCCTTAATAAAAGAGAAAATAAAAACATACAGGTGTTAGGTGGGGTTTAGTGCGCTAGTGATTGCGCTTTGAAAAAGACGGGAAAATATAGACATAAACAGACATTAAGCATATTACACTGTTTTAAGCCTTGTAAGGTGGTTTTGGTAAAGTTCCAAAGGAAATAATAATATACATAGGTTTGATCGTATATTAAATGTGAATAACCATGGTAATTCGTTCTATTACTAATACATTTTAGACTTGTTTTGCGCAGATAAATATCATTCTGCTTTATCTGGTACAGGGATATGATCTTTTTTAAAGTACAGATTGTTACCAAAAACAAACCTCGAAAAGTTAAGTTTTATTCAGCAATATAGTTCAGATACTAGTTTTTAATTATTGTCTTTATTATTGACAAACGTTTAAATATAAAGAATAAACTACGGTTTAATTACATGCAGCGTTACTTTAGTGTTTTAATCTACCAGATTACTTGGTGTCTTTATTATTAGAGACCAACATTATATTTTACAAAAGATTCTTATAACATCATTTTACCTATTTAAATCGGGACACAAAGGTTCTACTTTGGAGTTAGTTATACTTAAAGAGAGAAATGAACTACCAGGAAAAATTGTTATGAAATCCATAAGAAGCAATGTGTTCTTTCAAAGCAGATGTAGATTAGATCCTGCCTGAGAAACTTAGACTGAATCATTACACTTGTTTTGTATATAACAGTAATTGACTTTTACAAATGTAATAAACATTATGAGATATTTTTTTGTATATGTGTACATATATATTATGTGTGTTGATTTGTAACTTTAAATTTGGCTCATTAGACACTTCTGCTGTTGTGCCCGAATGCTGCTTTAAGACAGATTATGTAATTCATTGGCTTAATGACAAACCATAATAAGAATTCTGATTGATATATTTGCAAGGATTTGTCTGTGGTAACAAATTGTCGACACTATTTTTGGATGTAATTGTAAAGACATAGTGGATATTAGCTAGTAGAATCTCGAGGATATCGCCAATAGAATTCGGACTGAACATTTTGAAGACATTTTTCTTTAAATAGTGGATATTAGTAGAATCTCGAGGATATCGCCAATAGAATTCGGACTGAACATTTTGAAGACATTTTTCTTTAAATAGTGGATATTAGCTAGTAGAATCTCGAGGATATCGCCAATAGAATTAAATAGTGGATATTAGCTAGTAGAATCTCGAGGATATCGCCAATAGAATTCGGACTGAACATTTTGACCGTGTATGCATTGATAGCGCTAAAGCTGGCTATCCAGATAATTGTTTATGGAAATGCATTTAACATTGTAGGGTTGTCCAGTTTACACCAGGTTTGACGTCGATTTAACCTTTTTTTCAGATCTGCTGTAGTAACGCCCACCTTAGCGACGGGCCCTTACTAGGCCAAACAATTAATGGCCAAAAAGGCGTCGCAAACATTGAAACTTTTGCAATGTACGGGTATTTTGCAATTACTTTGTCCACGTCAACGGGACCAATCGAATTTACTTATATGCAACGAAAGGACGATTATTGCGTTGTACTGTAATCGTACTTGATAGAAATGCCAGCTCTTCCGTGATATTAAACTTTGCACTTTTTATTCAAAGAATGCTTCTTACCTTTGTGGAAATAGGTGAAGAAACTTAATTAAATTTCAACAAATCTTAAAACAAATAATTAAAAAGACGTTTTTAACAACAGTGGCCTAAATGTCTATGTTAAAAAGAAAAATGTGAAATTGTGTCTAGGTTCAAATTTTATGTATACAGGATAGGCTATTTCACTCGTTCTTTGAGTCCAGTAACAACTCACTTATTATTTGTCAACACAAAACAATCGTTATAATTTAATTGAACTTAAGTATCACTGGTTTGCATTTTGAATATATGGTTCTATAAGCGTTTTCCTACAATTATACGTATCTCTTTTCTAAGAAGAATTATAAAAGTTATTTCGATATAATGCTAAGAGCTATTAATTTTGATGTACAAATGAATTTTTTCCAATAAAGATTTATGCATTTGCATTTCTGATGAAAGCTTATGTAAGTTCTGTTTGTAATGTATCTATTGCACCCTTGTATATCCTTTTTGATTTATTTTTTCATTATCATATTAACATATAACCCACAACATTCCTTTTGTTTAAATTTTTATGAAATCCGTTACATTATAAAGTATCTATTACATTTATATGAGTTGTATTTATTCTTCTGTTTACCATCACAAGTTACAATGCATAGAAACATTCCAACACAACAAGTATAAAAATTCGGAGCAGAAATCGTTAAAACCTAAACAGATTCTTTCAGATTTTCTATAACATTTAAATTAATCTTATTCTGATTGAACACAATTATTTAATGTGTTGCTGGTGAACTATTTACAAACTAAAAGTTGTTTGACATTACCTTTAAGTCTTCATATAAAAATATAAATAACCGAATCAAGGAAATGCTTTGTAACGTCATCTAAGGGCAAAATATATAGGAGAACGTAACAAATTTATATGTGATATAATATTTGATACAGAAAAATATAAAGTGTCAGGTTTTCAACTATTAACTAAATTCGAAAAAACAACAACACAACTTTTGACACTATTTTATGGCCATTTATTAATAATAATCTTCATTTTTATAATGTCGGCCCACACTTAAATATAATTAAGTGTGTTTTCATAAGATATTGAATCTTGCTGTATTTTTAATGGTAACACATCCGATTGTTTCTATAATAAACGCAGTTTTCAACAAGGTGACCCAATATATTCATATATATCTTTATCTTTACAAAACAGAATGGGCCAATTTAATAAGGAAAAGACAAGAAAAGTACAAATTTGCAGATGACACTAATCTCTTTCTTAATGGAACTGAAGCATCCTTACAAACACCCCATAATATATTAAAATTCTATGCCATCATATCCGGCATGAGCATAGAAAAAACACACACAAAAGAGGAATCAGTATAGAATTATTTCGTCATTTAATTAATTAATATGTGCAAATGCAGTCTTTAAGTCAAAGAGGTTTAAAGGAATTACGGTCACAACAGATCCTAAATGAATCATTAAAATAATGATGGCAATAAAATCCAATAAATAACTAATCTCTTTATCTCCTTAATGCATGGAATAAAATTAATTTAACTCCACTCTGGAAAGAATTGCATAGTAAACAGGATTTGCATTTGCAAATATTACCGCTAAGTTTTTTTGTTACCTGATTCTGATGAGGATACATTAAAACGGATAAGCACATTTAAAAAATTTTCTATGGAGTGGCAAAAATGACAAGAATAAACAATGTACAATGACGGTGGAATTTTTTTATTGATGTTGGAAAATTCTTATCATCTATAAAAAACAAATCGTTCATATGGTGGCTAAATGAAAATAAGAAAGTTTTATTATACTAGGACTAGAACAATCACACTTTTTAAATTGTTCGTTTTGGATCTAAATTTGTTGGGTCGGTTACCTATTCTAATACAATACTTTTATTAGAAAGCTGTTTATAATCGTTTTGGTGTTTTCTTCAAAAAGTAATGTACCTTCAAATAGTTTTGGTAACACTCTATTAACAATAGATAACAATTAGTAAAACACACATTGTTGTTCAGTTTTATCTGAAAACATGCTAAATTAACAAACAAAATATTGCCTTTTCGCCTTACGTCATGCGAAGATAACAACTCCCAATAAAGTAAATCAAATCTTTCGTCGTATTATAAAAAGAGACATACGGTTCTTTAGCTATCCTAAACACGTTTCCTCTCAGCAAATATTTTTACATATATGTGTGTATAAGCCTTTTGGTGATTTGAAATTGTTATGTAAACCGCACAGTAGGGACTTGGGCCATAGAACTGCCATGACAATGTGCTTCGTACAAGGATCAGCTGTATTCCTCACCAAAGTGATTCGCGTGTCATATAACACCCCTTACCCACATGTTCAGTACTCATTTTAGAACGCAAGGCAAACTAAAAGTTTAGTAGTTTCTGATTATCAGTGTAAACAAATCAAAATCGACTACAAAAATAGATCTGTATAATTCTTTTACAGCAATACAGATTAAGTGGAACATATGACACCTGTTCAAAGATATTTAGTCAAAATGTTGTTAAATCTATAGGTAACTATTAAACAAGCAAATAGTAATTGACATACAGGTAGTAGAATATTTTTACGCGAGGGAGACAGTAAACGTTTTGCCTTTGAATCAATCACACCAGTTCTTCAAAGTATACAGATATTTATAAAATATACGATAAAAACTTAGTTTTGCTTTATCGTTTTTTTAATTTCATACAAAATCAATTGCTCTGTGCATTGTTTAAAAAGTGATATATTTGTCTATAACATAAAGCTAGCTCATCAACTCGCTACGAAGGTATTTTCTTTTTGAACATGCAAACGTATTTAAGGTTCAACTGATACATTCGTCATTGTTTAAGAATAAAATCTTTTTTGCCTCTATTTGCACTTTTGTAGTCATCTTTTTCCGAAACAAAAAACAACAACACGAAAGGTGAAGTCAATGCTGTGCTGCTGAAGTTTACTCGATGTCCTTGCATCTGCCAGTGTATACTGAGGGACACAAGTTCACCGTAAATTACACTATACAAATACTATATAGTCAACATTTTACCGAAACGTCCAGACCATTCACCATATAACATTAATTGACAGAGTAGACAGTATAGATATATAGAATTTACCGAACCGTCCATTTATCAAAAAGCCAGTACGTTGCTGAATCTGTCACGTATGACCTCGTTCTGAATCTTGCGGGTCACGTGACTCGTTAAAACCAGCTGATAGGGAAAAGATACCATCGTATTATTTACTTTAAAAAGACACTGTCAACAACATTCATTTTAGTCATGTGGAAATAGTATCTTTTTAAACGAAAAGGAAGTATGGTAAAACAATTTTGTGACATGGCATTAAACTGTTAATTATCTAAGCATGTCATTAATTTTGACTAACAGCATACAGAATACAGTCTAAATTTAAGCTGTGTGAAACGATACGGTGTTGTCCGGCTGACTTCGCTTTTTGACAGGTGTACTCAAGACGCTCGCGCAGCGTCGATCATGTGACACGAAATCAAGGGCAGAGAATAAAGTCAGCTTTAAGATAGGCTGCGATTTTTTGTAGCACATCATGTTTATTATAATTAAAGATTAAAATGAAGTCAAAATATATGTTCATATATTTAACAAAAATGTGGAAAAAAATGTTAAAAATAATATCGTTTTATTTAATCTTAAAAAATGTAAGAAAAATAAAATAAAATGCTTTTTGTTATTTCTCATTATACTCAGCTCACTTAGTGATTTAAAAAGTCCTATAAGACTGGATTTTTGAAACACAATTCGTCGTAAGTATTAAAGATCTGAACATTTTTTCTTAAAACAATCATATTGATGAAACGGGACCAAATATATACTGATGTATATTGGATTAAGCAATACAGATTAACCGCAAACACAAAACCGAAAGGTTTTCTCTAATTTTATTAGCAACGAAAAAACATTTAAGTTGGTTTATAGCTCCATACACCTATAATTAAATTTCCAGGACATATTGAGCAAGATTGGTAAATACTTATTTTTAAACAACACCATTGATCGAGAATTTGCAATGGTGAAAATGTTAAATGTGTATCCCTATCGTTTCTCAAAAAACACTTGACCCACTCAGTATGGCATTGCCGACATCGAGCTAATTATTTTTGGAGGAAGATCCCAGGCTTGTGTCGGGGTAGAACCACCGGCGCATCGTAGAAGACATCCTACCATAAATGTTCTCGACCTGACTAGCACTCGAGCGCACATGGTAAGGGGCCGAAGAGTTCTTAAACATTTAGCAAAATGAACAAACGAATGGGTTATAGATTTTACAGATATCTGTAATTTACACATAGTTTCCCTTTGTGTGGTGACTTTTAGTTACAAAGGGTGTAATTGTCAATATTGCTGCATGCTGTAACATGTACAAAATGACTAATGCTGGTTTCCCAGCGAGGCTCATACAACAAATCAATACACCTGCGTACAATGCGGAAGTTACGCACAGTGTATACGTGCCGTTTCCAATGTCAATGGCTGTGAGTTTTCTGTGTTTGGTATACAAATAAGGACGTGAGATCAGAGATAAATATGTTTCAGGTGAAATAACTGATTTGATATCGATAAGGTTTATTACACCTGTCTTCTGCTTCTGTGCTTGTCTGTGTGTCTCTCTCTAATAAGCTCTATCCTTGGCTGAATCTGTTTCTTCTTTCTTTTATTTTTTGTAGTGTTTCTAATTATCGATCTACTTTCTACCACTCGTCTCCAGTAAGCTTGTTATTAACCGGAGGGCCATTAATTCAACAATCATATATCTGTGCCTTTTTGCTACCTTCTTTATCTATTCGTCAATGTAAATATATACTTTTTAAATCGAATTTTACTTTATGAAGTTAAACGTTGGAATAGATACGCCACATAGCTTTTTATTCACGTTTACAGTATTTTCAGAAAATCTTGATATATAATTTCGTGGAATTCTATAAAAATGAAAGTAGCGAAAACACGAACTTTTTATGACAATTATATGTTAGTATTTTTTGTTTTTAGAGGTCCAATGATCAATATATTATAACATTTGAATGACAATAAAATTAAAAATGAAGAAATAACCCTTTTTTCTGTCAAAGAAGTCAAATCTTGTTTAGCAAAATATTAACTAGACTTGACGGACTATATAAAATTATTTTTTCAAGATTTTATTGCATTTCACAGAAATAATGACTTTGACAGGTATTTTGATAATTAATATAATTTCAAATAGTTTATTAGGACTAATGTACCTTAATGTGACTTTTTGTTGTTTCGAAAATTGTTCCTACTTTCGAAGACAAGACATGTAGCTCCAGACACATACGTACCGAACTGATTTTATTCCAGGCTGTAGCAAGACCACAAATCCAATGAAAGTAATTCTGATGACAGAAAAGTCTTCCTTCTCACACAAAACCTCAGCTGACCGGCCATTCAAACCAACCACTGTGCCTTTACGAAGGCGTTCTTCTGTTGTTCCAGGTGATTCAGGAATGAAAAACATCATATAACCAGGGTGCAAGAGATGTGTTATTTCGTAACATATTGAACACTCCCGCATTTGTAATTTTGGTCAAAATCAGCCAAAAATACAAAAATAATTTGTTCAGAAGTTTTTGTCGAACAAGGAATATTGTACTTGAGTATATAATTACTAGATATATGATAAATTTATTGCACATTATGAACACTCTTCCATATATTATTTTTGTCTAAATCCGACCCAGCTAAATACAACAAACATTCAATCCGGTGGATATTTTACTTGAGGGTATCCAGACAGGTGAATTTAAAATGTACGAATCGGACAGAAAACATTCGAGTTATTCGACTAGGATATGTTTCTGTAACAATAAGGAAATGTCACCAATGCCGGTTCAAACGGAACATTGCGACGGCCCCTCTTTCCAAACTGAAGATCAACTGGCATCGGCAAAAGTAAATACCTTGTTCATTTTAAAGAATTACACCTAAATGTTTTATTACGTTCGTTATTATTAATGCGAAAAGTCTCTTATGGCGACAGATAACTCAGTACTTATATATATTTGAAGTAATAAAAACACAACATTGCAAACAATTCACCTCAATACAATTTAAATAACTGTTATAAGAACCAACACTGGTTGACTTCTGGTAGATGTTTATATGGAGGAAGCACTGTCACACAATAAGTTCATCTTTTTGAAAAGTCAATACACATCAATTTAATTTGAACTTACAAGACAAAAGGAATTCTATCTGCAATGTAGAAACATCATGTCAAAAAGCTTTGACCTCACCACTTTGATAAGGCTAGTAATGAACAAGTCTGGCAAGATATTTATGATAATATTTCAATATCCACAACTCTACTATGATACTTTGTTACTTACACGGCGTAACGACAATATTTGAGGGGACATTTAAAAACCGGAATCTACAGCATGATAATTTTTTGACCTTGCAGTATCTCCATACACGCCCATATGTTGGGTGCAACATTGACGAAGATGCAGTTGTTGACAGAAAGACTTCAGTCCGTGAAAGGGAGGCAACTCGGAGGCTGTGCAAAGATCGGGCATGTAATACAAATTCTTGCCTTCGGTCGGAGCCCCTGTCTTCGGGTGCGTACTAACTTGAAATTTATCAAATAATCTATTCATGTAAATGACATGCATGCCATTCTCAAGTAGTTATTGTTCCTAATTGTAAATCTTCTTTTGGATAACTCACTCGGCCTCATCAGCTGTATTGAAAAAAGATCACTTTGAAGAAATGTTTAGTTCATTATTGTTATTGAATAGTAAATATATATTTGATAAAAAGACGTAATATGCACTTTTCGACATTGATAAATATATCTTTTTCCATAAGGCAAGTCTTATTTAATATTTTTTAAAATAATAAACATGTCCCCTTTGAAATGTGAATACATTTTCATCTTTTATGTCAGGTTTTTATGATATGAACATCGAAACTTCGATAAACACTACCAGCATGTTATACCGTCATAGATTACTACAACTGTGATTATATGTAGACCCACACGTGACCATCTGTATATAGTGTTTTTATATCTGAACAACAAACACTATTTTTAGAATATCCCAAGAATCCTAATTACAGATCGATGAACATCAGATTCTCTTCATTCGCCAAGTGGCCAAAACGAAACCCAACTGCCCGCAATCTGGCGGAGTGTGGTCTGTTTTATACAGGTAATTTTTATTATTTTTAGAGTTCGCGCCTAAGTGCGGCGATTTTTATAGAATGTGCTAGATAATTAGAACGGGTTGTTTTTTGTCGTTATCATGTCTTTCGTAACTCCTCGGCTGTATCCGGACAAGTCAATTTCGTGGGAATTGCCGAGATATTGCTAGTGATTATTCGGCGTCGCAGATTTGTACCACTTCAACTTCTTACGACGTATACATGTATAATGTACAAATTTTGGGAAACCTTAAACTACGTGGGCTAAGCAGTTATTTTCTCACCTGTTAGCAGTGCTGTACCATGTGGACTTTGGCATTGTTATTCGTGCAATACATTTCTCAACAGAGTTTCCTTAACGATTTTAATTGAATTAATTAATTGATACATTTAGACACTATAATATACAATTGGTGCAGCATATATAATGTCCATGTGAGGCCAATTGTTCGATCATATTATCAGTTCACTTTGAATTTAAGTACGCATTATTTGTCCGGCGTTGTCGTTCGCCAGATAACGTATTTTCTTTTTAAATATATATTGAAGTCGTTTTATGCTTTTCTGGTACATCTTCTATAATGCATGCATAGGACTCTTTTCAATATCAAATGGGTTTAAAGAAACTATACTTGATAAATTAAATAATATGACTGTGTCGTCATAAGTTCTTTTTAAACATCGATAACAATATAATGCAAATAAAAGACCTAAAGTGCTAAAACACAGAGATGGTGTGATAACATAAAAGTCAGACGAGAATTGAATCTCTACATAATCAATGACGAGATCTTACTTGCCACATTTCAGGTAGAAAATGAGAGAAAAGGTCCGATGATAATTACCTCAAATATTAAAATCCGAACTAGTACTAGACACACGCACACAGTTAATGTAAAAGTGTCAGGAACAAAGCGACCAGCACATTATATCTATTGAAGAAAACTTCTTGTAAGCATACTAAAGAAACTTCTACAGAATAACGTACGAGGGATGTTCGAAAAGTTTCGGAACAAGTGCCGTATTGTTTTTGTTTATTGATTTTTTCTATGATTTTCTCGATGAATATAGATGTAGGTATATTGCATTGATTAAACATATGCTTTTAATATAATTGTCAGCTGCATAGAATCTGTTGTCACCATAGTAACGCTATGTCGACGTCAGCGGGGCACCTAGGTGTATTGAACGAATGGCTCACATTTGCAACAGTCTGAAATGTTCAATTCTTTTCAAAATACTCCATCACGTACTTAACACACTTCTGATGTCTGTATACCCATGAGTTGAAGCAGTTTTTTAAAGTCCCCTGACGGAATTCTTCGAACGTACTCCCTGACAACAACGGGCAGGTCCATGACGTCGTCGAAGCGGTGGCCACACAAGTCACGATTAATTGTAGGAAACAGTCAAAAGTCACAAGGCGCTAGGTCAGGGGAGTACGGTGGGTGGGCTATGGTACCAATTCCTCTCTCAGCAAGCACACTCCTTGTGATAGATGATGTATTAGGCGTGTCGTTGTCGTGATGCAGGAAGAATTTGCCGTCTTTCTCTGGTCGGAGCACCTGCAACGAGAAAATGTTTGCTTTCTATGCAACCGTCTGCATGCAAAACGTGAAGTAATATTATTAATAAAACGACAGTTTCTTTAACTGTATACAGTAACACATATTAAAATAAAAATAGTTAAAATGTGACACTATTCCTTTGAGTAGTACTGCGCTGTCACTGTCTTTCCAGTCGGCACTGCGTGGCAGAGAATGACTCCCCTCATGTCGAAAAAGACGATGAACATCAGCTTTTTGGCAGAGGTTTTTACCATAGCTTTTACAGGTGATGGCGAATTAGGGGATTTCCATACAGAACTGTCTTGTTTGGTTTAACCATAAATTGGTACAACCATAAATTCATTTCAAAAACATAAAATTGTAACGTTATACATGTACTATTGAAAAAAAAGTATTAATAAATGGAATTACCTTTTTATTCAACCCAACAGCATAAACAATTGTAACATTGTATCAGTTAAAGGATAACATTATTGAACCTTATAGTAATTAAACATTAGCTACATCAATCTTTTGAGAATTTTATCTTTCCTTGACATAGTATATGTCTTCGTTGTTTGACAGTATTAAAGCGACATGTCTGTTATAAGATATATTATGTCTAATGAAACTAACTTATCAGACAACGCTTTGCTATAAAGAGATTTGATAGGCATAACGATGTCTATTAAATGGTAATGTAAGAGTATGTGATAAATGTTGAAGGCACGGTCTAGTTTTGGAACTTTAAATATAGTGTGTGTGTGTGTGTGTGGGGGGGGGGGGGGGGGGGCGGTGTTCTAGACGATTGCTTGAAACAAAGTTTGAAGTTTGAGAAAAAGTTTTTTTTCATTATTTCTTAACAGTGTGGAAATTTTAAAAGAGGGTAACTGATTCTGTTCTAGCTGGACTGTAGTGTTTTAACATTTGGTGACTATAGAATTTAATTGTCTGATTAAAAGTACCACTTTAATGAGTGGCATCAAAACGGAAGCAATCCATTGTTAACCACCTAAAAACTGGAAATTGCTTTAAACATTGAAATGTCCTGTTCGTTAATTTGGATTCAATTCCTCAAAATTTACACAACTTTACAAAATGGCAACGTACTGTCTTCCTCAATTTAACGTATCAATATTTAACAAATCCCTGTTTTGCCAAAATATCAAAAATAAATATAAATTACAGTATGTGTGATCCGAACCACGGGCATCGAGTAAAGGATATTATTTATTTATTGATACATTTGATATTGCAATCTTTACTCAGTGTTGTTTACTCTAATCAAATTATGTGTTTTACAGAGTTTTATGGGTTTTGGTTACAAACATGTAAAGGTGTATGTTGTAACTAGCCGTTCAAGCTACATTTATATTTTACAAGAAAAAGTTGATGCAGGACATGAAAATCACAAGAAATGATATATAGGAATGGCAAGTGTATTGAGCGCAGTACTATTTAGCACTAAAACTTTTCAAAAAGATGATGATGGTAATTAATTAAATTTATTAACTGATTAAATTTGTAAGTGTGAATGAAAATTTTAATTCCTATGGCAACATAATAACATCTGTGAACAACGACTACTTAACCACTTCCAGACGAAGTCTCCAAACAAATAAACACGGTAAGATGTTGAAATTGTATGACAGAACACACACACACATACAAACAACTACCCCCCCCCCCCTAAAACAACAACAACAAAAAACAACAAACAACAACAACACAAAAACAAACAAACAACAACAACAGCAAGAAAAACACAAGCAACAAACAGGAACAAAAACAACAAAAACAAAAAGAAATCACAACACCGAATATATAAGAACTATTTATTTCTTCGTAATGTTTTTCCGATAAAACCAATTCCGAAACCAATATTCTTTGATAAAAAGGTAAAAATTGAAATCTTCACAATAAGAATATATGACAAAGTCCTATGAGCATTGCAACATATACCATACTCCGAAAAGGCACAGAACAAATTCACATGCAAGCCAAGCGAAAAGTAAGAACTCATTTGTGATGAGTCATTTAACGAAAAGAACAAACCCGACAGTTACCGCCTTGGAACGGTCAGTGGCAATATGGACCGACCGGGGTGCTTAAACCGGTTTTACAGAGCTCTAACCTCGCACTTCCTGAGGAGTTTCTCTAATGCAAGCAATGAAAAGAAAAAACGATCTATATGAATACAAAATGTCTAAGCGCTGATATTTTCTATAAGTTATGACGAAAGTAGTGACGTCATTGAAAAATAATGTCCACATAGTGTTTAGAAATGAAAGTGGTATTATTTCGATTTGAAAAACTACACAAAAATGGTTGACTATAAATACAATTGACGTTCAGAATCATGAACAAACATGACCAGAGACGAATAAATGGTTGTAGCATCTGTTCATATGAAGATGGAATTGAAAAACCAAAGACCAATGTCCATCAAAGGAAATACACGTAACCATCCTTATAGGATGAATTAAATGACAACATAGATTACATGCACGGGGAGATTTTTTACGACCGCCACACGGCACAAGTAACATTGTTGTGATCATGAATAAGAATATATGACAAAGTCCTATGAGCATTGCAACATATACCATACTCCGGAAAGGCACAGAACAAAGGTATTTCATATGCAAAATTACATAGCAAATATTGCACATATATCTATTAAAGTGTTCGTGCAGATGTTTTAATATTCGTCGTGCTTTATTGCTCGATTGGCCCCCAAAAGCTTCTAAATGGGTTGTAAAAAAACCCAAAACTGCGATAACTGATTTTTGATAATAGAAAATGATAATCTTTCATAAGATATGTTAACCACGAATATGTCACTGAAGAGATTGCGGTCGAACTCGTGGAGTCAAGCAAATCGAAATTAAGAATTTGACAATCGATACGCGTAATAGTTTACTTTTTCATAGTTCTCACGTTTGTTTATGTAGTACTTTTTTGAACACAAAAGAAACAGAACACTATAGTATAAATGTAACAATGTGTTCTTGAACAGCTGAAATAGTTTCCGTAAATTGGTTCAAAACACAGCCTCACCATAAAGTTTTGACGTCACTCCATGTGTATTTCCAAAACCAGTTATGAATATATCTTCACTGTTCTCGGCGACCCAAATATGTTTGTCATAAAAAAACTTTAAAGCTGTGTTAACAATTTAATTTTAACTTGTATAAATAACACATATTGAAATAACATAACGATTGGAAATGATAAATTTAATAATAAAACACTTATTTTAAGGAAAACAATAATTCAAACTCACTGACATTCCGTGCCAATCATGTTCTGATTTAAATCATAACTGTTCGCCCGAGAGGGTCCAAAATGCGACCCTTTTAGCCATCCAAGATGGCAGTTTTATATAAATATTTAGCAATTGCAAAGGTTAATTTCATCTGGATGAGCGCCCATGATTACTTTCAAAATTTCCGCTGTTCATAACTGTTCGTTTAATTCAATTTAATGAAAATTTTCGATACTCTGCTTTTTTGTCGATTTAGTTACTACTTAACTAACACAGTAGGTTTCATCGTGCAAAAGTAAAAACAATCTACATGTAACGTTTAGGAAGTTAAATTGGAGCACCAGGTTTAAAGTTTAACTGAACTTAAAACAACTATTACGTCTGTAAAACAGTTTTCATTTCGGTAATATGAATCAACAAGCCTAAAAGACCTTCATAACTTCATTCACAAGAAATATTTGCATAAATTACATGATTCACTTTCTGCTGCAGTTCAGTTTTGCGACGTCCAATCAATTTCTAGTGGAAGAAGACACCAGACATATGTCTTGGCAAAACCACTGACATACCACAGGTCAGCTGGAAGCCTCCTCACATAAAAATTTTCGCCCCGAACTGAACTCGAACAAGTCGGCAACACTCAGTACAGAACTTTTTTCTAGGCTCTACTGTTTTAAAACCGCATATGGGCATATTTTACAAGCAGCTAATGCGATAAATCTGTCTTTTGAAAAATAACCGGTAAGCATAAAGAGAAAGTTATATAAAACGTGGCAGGTGCATATACTATTTTCCATCTCAGATGTTAACATTTCGATCGTACATATTTTACAGGCGTCCGAGACTGTGTAAAATGTTTCCACTGTGACGTAGGAATACGAGATTGGGATGACCTAGATGACCCCTGGATTGAGCATGCGCGGATGCAGCCTCATTGTCCTTACGTCAGAGAACATAAAGGAGACGACTTTGTACAATTTGTCCAACTATCTGCGAAGTTCGAAGATCAGGCACGTGTAAACTAAGCGCATATGCAACGTCATGTTTTAATGCAAATATTCCGAAAGAAATATTTTTCTTACTGCGGAAATTTTAAAGACGTTTATATATAATCAATTTTGAAATATTATACTAAAATTATTAATATTGACCTTTGTCTATTTTTCTGTTAAAAAGGTTGCGGTCCGCTCTGCCAAAACCGATTTACTTCAAATTGGCACAGTTACAAGTAAGTTGCAGTTTCTTTCCTTCAAGCTGTATGGAAGGGTTGGATTGAGGTCAAAACAAAGTATAATAATAGTCCTATCAAGCTGTCCTGCAAGAAACCATAAGAAAAACGGC
This sequence comes from Sinonovacula constricta, assembly GCA_007844125.1. NCBI lineage: Eukaryota > Metazoa > Mollusca > Bivalvia > Cardiida > Solecurtidae > Sinonovacula > Sinonovacula constricta. The sequence continues at coordinate 7,017,033 of CM017572.1, forward strand.
GAAACGAAGCAAAAACAAATAAATATATTATTTAAAATTATCATTGCCTTCTTTATTAGTTGTCTGAAAAATGTATTGTTCTCTATATATAATTCTAGCTTCCTAAGGTCAAATTAAGCTTATACGTATTGTTTCAGGACTGAGTTGCTCCGTGTTTGTTAGTGGAGATTGTACTGTTCTGATATAATTCTAGGCTATGCGGTACTATCACAGTGAATGTATATTGTTTTGTAATTCGCCAAAATCTATTTGTTAAATAAACGTAAACAATGGTGTAAATGGTGTGACCTAGACACATCCGATCGCTTACATGTCGAAATATTACGTACTGAATGTTATTTAATTCTTATTCGATGTAAATGACATGCTGTTGTGCTAAATGAACACGACGTTCCACTTTTGACAGGTAGCGGTCATGGCAGTTGGGACTCCAATGGTTGGGATAATATGATGTGGAACGCAGAAGATCTTGGAATAGAACCTACTAGAAAACATTTACAAATAGACGAAAGCCGGGAAAAGAATCCAGTAAATCGTGAGTAGGACTTTATACGCTTTAGACAAGGTAATATATTTCAATGGTGACGAGTGTTATTTAGACTTTTTGAACAGCAGACGCAGCTTTTAAGGTTCGTCAACGATCTGATTACTGTTCAGCGATTTAACAAGTTCGCATGATTTTGTCACCCCACACATTCATAAAGACTTCCTTTTAAGAGCCCTTAAGAATAATAGATTTTATGATATTTCAAGCTTTTTCCTTCTTGACTTTACAAGACTGATCGATTGATTAACCGTCAATGGTTAGTTTCTCGACTTGCTGAACTATACTTTTTGTTGAAAGGCATGTATTTGCGACGGTGTATATTTAAGAGTTGTTATTGTTAACAAGTTTGCCGCTTACGTTTTTTGTTCAGCTTATGTCTGACACATCATTAAAAAGCCTTCATAAAATGTATATATACATATATTTCACAGCCGGAAACTCATTAACAAACCGCGAAGAGACCCGAGCGTTCCGGAGCGAATCGAGAAGTGTCGAATGCCAGGAAGATTTGGAAAGATTTAAATTAACGTAATTCGCCCGTTTTGTGTGTGGAATTAAAACAGTTTAACGCCGCGTGCTTATTTATTTATATGTCTAAATACAATAACCGTTCGTACATCTGAAATAAGAGATTCACATTGTGCGGTATAACAATTATGTTCTAATCAAAGACATTTTTGACAGTTTTGTTAAAATTTAATCATAGAATTTTCTAATTGTTTGGCATCAAATGTAATATTTCATGATGAATAAAAATGTAAAATTGCAGTTTCTAAGGTAACCATTTTCTTTGTGGCATTTCCTATCCGAAATTCAGAACATTTATCCGAATACTCTACACCGACCTTGTAAATAGTTATTACCTACCTCGAGACGCGTACAAAGATGCACATAAATTACAACGGAAACGTCCTTAATTAAATGCTTATTTTGAAATGATATGAAAGTAAGAAAAATGATACGCAATAACGACGCTTTCATAAAAATTTCATAAATTAGAAAACCACAAATTTAAAACTGTCCATGTATGTTTGTTAAAACCTTTCTGTGTATGTTTGTTTTAACTTTCTATGTATATATGTTTTAAACTGTCAAGGAATGTTCGTTTTAACTTTCTATGTATGTGAGCTTAAAACTGTAAATGTATGTTTGTTTAAAAATGTCAATGTTTGTTTGTTTTAAAATGTCAATGTATGTTTGTTTTAAAATGTCATTGTATGTTAGTTTTACAATGTCAATGTATGTTTGTTTTAAAATGTCATTGTATGTTAGTTTTACAATGTCAATGTATGTTTGTTTTAAAATGTCATTGTATGTTAGTTTTAAAATGTCAATGTATGTTTGTTTTAAAATGTCAAATGTCAATGTATGTTTGTTTTAAAATGTCAATGTATGTTTGTTTTAAAATGTCATTGTATGTTAGTTTTACAATGTCAATGTATGTTTGTTTTAAAATGTCAAATGTCAACGTATGTTTGTTTTAAACTGTCAATGTATGTATATTTGAACTGCCAATGTATGCTTGTTTTGAACTTTCTATGTCATTCTCATCATCATCATTTTCATTACCATCATCATAATATAACTTACATGTATAGATAGCATGCTTACATGCATAACAACATACAAGTGATTTATATTATTATAAAATGTGCTTCTGAGTATGTCTGTAACATTTATGTACACTTATATCATTAATTAATCAGGGATCCGAATGTATTGCTCTTGATTTCGTTCTCAACAAGAGGGGACAGCTTTTGGAAATGGAATTACTCTCATCATCATCATCATCATCATCATCATCATTATTATCATCATCATCATCATCATCATCATCATCATCATCATCATCATCATCATCATCATCATCATCATTATCATCATCATCATCATTACGGTAGCCGAAGAAGCACAGCAGCAGCAGCAGCAGCAGCAGCAGCACCAATTCCTTCACATCATCAAATCTACCACCATATATGCTGTAAAATTACATGCTAATTAAAAACGTTTTAAGTGTGTGTCCTAATAGGATTTGTGATGTGTTGTTCCTGGGTATGACTATATGATTGGTGTATATTCTTTGTTCTGTTTCACTGTTTTATGCCCTCACCTATTTATATCATTTATATCCTTGTTCTCACAAGGTGGATAAAAATAAAGATATATTATATATAAAGTTTGCATATGGCTCTTGTCGTCGGGTTCATATCGCTAACAATTGCATGAAATATGAAATATAAAGTGTACATACATTTGTTATTTCGAATCTTTAATGCGCCCTACTAGTTGGCACTTATAACTGTTATCACCTGTATCAATGACAGCACACCATGTACCTGAATGGTTTTGTCACACATAATACCACAACAGGTCAGGCAGAGGGGTGGAAAACTTAAACAATAGTGTTAATTTAAATTTTATAGAAATAAATATTAATACTTGAAATAATCTACAATGTTATAAGTTGACATTACCTGCTGATGGATTATATTTTAAAACAGCGCCCAGGAGGGTTTACTTTAATTTAATATTAATTATTAAATATTTAATTTGAAAATGCAATTTTTCCATAAAATTGCATGCACAGAATCAAATATTTGGACCAATCCTGTGGACAGCGTGCTGCAGTATTTTATATATTTAAAGTCAAACGTTGGATAACTTAACCTTACAATTAAAAATATACAAACATAGTGTTAGACCAGCATATTGTTCGATAAGAAGAAATTATTCTGCTTTGACGACCGTACATACATTGAAAATGTACAAACATACGATAAGGTCAGTCAGTGTTCTATTGTATAAGGAGAAACTGTTCTATTACGCGGGCATAACAATCGACCATGCACACAGATACTATCAGGAAAGCGTGCTATTCAATAATAAAAAATCATTCTGTTACACCGGCGCTAAAATTGAAATGTACATTTTTTTTCCAACATGTTTTTTCATAAGAAGAAACTATCCTCTTACGCCAACATAGCAACTTAAAAGTTATGTGGCTTTGTGTTGCTTAACACATTTGTGAATTTGAATAACAAACTTGTTAAACTGCTGCATATGGTATATACATTTTTCTCTTTAATTTGAAATTTTCTTTCATAAAGATTCTTAAGCGTGCATCGATGAACTTTATGATATATTGCAATTATATCGGCATTATCTAATACAATTCTGGTTCCATATAAATATACGCAACATAAATTGTATATACGTTTATATCTGTAACTATCTGTTTGTTTGTTTATTGGGTTTATCGTCCCATCAACAGTAACTATCTGTATATATTAATGTTTATGCATGATTGTCCGGCTTTTATGATGTATTTCGTGGCAGAGTCTAGATTTACCTGGATGATAACCCGGATGAGTTTTCGGTAGAATGTCCTCGTAGATACGCACAGTTGAATTAAGAAGCTGCAAGTATTTCCAAACTATCTGTCCAAACTGTATGTACCAGAACGAGTCAAAGTTGTTCATTGGTTTATTGCCGTAAAAGACTGAAATTAACAAAAACAATGTATAAGAACAAATGTTGACAATGCAATTTAACAATTTCTGATGACTTAATACAATAACTGTTTTGAATACTTATATCTTAATGGTATCACTACAAGACAGAGTTCGTTGAAGAAGATAAAGGTAAAAGCATTTAATCAAAAGAGAGAATTCCAAGTAAACATGTCTACAGTATCAGGAAATACAACTGCACATAATAATACATGACAAAACCTTCTCATGCTTCTATAAGTACGGATTTCTTCAATAATGGTACGACTCTGCAAAGCATGATGAAAATAGTTGAGTTCCCAAACAGGATTATTTGTCTTTTAAAACAATAGTACCCAATTCAAAGTAAATAAGCATATTAAGCAACTTATTACACAACATATTATAACAACGAAAAGTCATATATATGATCGAAAACTTACATTATGGCTCGGCAAAACCCAAAGTAAAATGCAAGTGTTTCTGAGTGTCAACCATATACAAACTTTTCCGTTTTCTAAAGTCAAGAGTATTCAACTACAATAATCAAGTGAAAACTAAAAAAATAGTAATTGCAGGATTATCTCCCTTAGACTATCCAACGTAGTTCTGTTCCATTACAAACTGTATGTCCAAACTTAAACTTAAATCGGCTAACAAGCCCTTATATAGACCCAAATAATTTCTAGAACGCAAAAGTCTCCAGAATATTCACGACCAGTTAAAAATAAACAAAAGGATTTTCTAATATGATCCTTTTCTTTTCAGCTATTACGTGAATGATACGTAATGCGAAATACGTGATTAATTCTACGATAAACAAATCGTTAACCTGATTAGCGTAACCTTAAATGCTGGTGTACTACTGTACATCACCAATCGGAACTCCTTGGGTAATTCCGTCCTCGGGACAATCATCCCTCGGATGTATCTGGTGCAATGGTACGTACAGAAATCACGGTCGTTTTGTTCGCCGAATGTCAGAAGAATATGCTTCAAATGAAGTTTGTTTTTGCTGCGCCGGTTAAATTAAACTTGGATGATTTAAATTTGAAGCAGCCACAGAGTGAAGTTTTACAGGCATCGTACTATAGTGAGCGGTCATCCGAGCTGCCATCTTTGTTTTGGAATCTGTCACAAAAGAAGTCCCATTTAGCGAAATGGCCGAGGTAATCCGACTACCTACAAACATCCGAGAGATGACTCGTGAATTATCCGAGGTGTTCCGATTTAAATCTTACTTACACATCCACCTTCTTAGTTTCGTAAGGTCTATATATCTTTGAACGACTCACCTTGACAAAGGACTTACTTACGTAAGGTGTACACCTTATTCACAATGTTTACCTGTTGCAATTTTACATGTTCATGAATACTGGTGTCCCACAACGCTAGTACGGCAAATAGCCACATGAATACTTTTATTTGTAAGGCTGACACATAATTATTGGCTTGAATGAAATGGAAAAAAAATATTCCTTGTACACTGACATGTGTTTCGTTTTCGAAAATGATGTAAGGGATCAAGTATCAGGTAAAGTGTACTGCTTCAATAATTGTGTAATGTTTGTCAGCCATACGATAGTGTGGCTTTTCTGTATTTCGTTTTATCTTTGCTATCGAGTTTCTACTTCTGCTTTCGTTCTACCACCCGTGTCCTTGTGAATATTTTAATGAAAGACGAGCGTGGGTTGCACGTTGTGTCTTTGCAATTTAAATTATGTTTGCAATGTTTGTCTTAAATAAGAAATCAGTCGTGCCTTCGTGGCAGTCATCTTATTTTACTTCGAACCTTTGCTTTGGATAAAGACTTGTAGGTGACGTAAAATCCTTATATATTCAACATTCCTATTGTTTTCGGAAATAAATAAACCCTTAATAGGGTATTTGAGTTGCTATGAAAATGAAAAAAGGTAAATATGACATATGGACTTAATCATTTAATCAGTGTTTAAAACTAAAGTAACTGTCCAGTTAGAGTAATTTTATACAAATATTTATACTGGTGCAAAAACGTACGGGCCATAAATTGTACACAATCGAGTTACTGTAATTTGCACCCCCCCCCCACCCCCCCCCCCCCCCGACACACACCTGGGTTTATTTTATCTTCCTTGGTTAGCTTAAACTTAACACACTGTTAACATATCATATGTTGGTTTTCCAACTCTGATAGCCCGTGACGAATAACACAAGTTTTGTTCTAAAGCTTAGGCACATTCTTGACGGAGATGGAATGTTTTACGGTATTTACCTTTATTATCTTTGTATATGTATATGTGTTCTGTTTAACAAAATGTAAACTTGATTTAGAGAAGCATACATACAGCAGAAGGGGACAAATATCAGTTCAATTGTTCTGATATAAAGGCTGTATAATGCTTGCTAGCTGTATGTTTACAACTTTGTTTTGACAGCTTTAAGCTTCTTCTTAACAGTTTAATTTTTCATTCCACGACATTGTTATGCAGTAAAACTATCTCTCTGTTACTTGTATGTACGTCTGTTATGCTCGTTAAAAACTCTCCTTGTCTAGTTTTAATGTATGTGTATCTAACCCATGTTCTTGTTAGGTGCTTGTCCGTTTCTTCCCTTTCGCTTTCGGTTTCATCCATTCTACGTTCACCCATCTCCTATCCTGCCTTTTTCTATAGTTTTCTTCCCTATAATCTAACCTTATCCTTTCATCAATTTTCTTCGTTTACCTTTTATTATATTTATTTCTGTTATTACTTTAAAGAAAGTAATTAAATACTAATATAGTTCAATTCCTGTCTGCTTTTCTGTTTGTTTGTTGTATTTGTTGTTGTTTTATTTTTTGGGAGATGAGGGTGGTGTATGGATCCTTATCTTATTATTTTATAACCCATTATATTCGAACTGTGGAATAAGCTTTTGTTTGAAAGAAGAAGGTGTCTCGAGATTTCGACACTTTATTACAAAATACTTTCATTTCAGGTTGCAACAGGAACTGGCATTCAACAAAACAAAAAGTAGTTCTTACGCCTTTTAACCGTAATATTTCAAGCTCAGTAGAAAATCGGCTGACCTTACATCTGAGACAAAAGAAAGATTCTTTGACATTTTTACCTCATTTTCTTCGAGTATATGATACATCACATCATCTGGAATAGCTTGATATCGTGATTGCACAATTTTGTGACGAAATAGGTGGTTTTATTTGTGTAAGGCGGTTCCGTACAAAGGACACTATATTTGATTCACGTAAATTTAAAATGTTAAGACCGCACCAATTAAATTCCTGTAATACAAATATGCATTGTTTATTTGACACTGGGGAAAGATTACCATATCCGGTTCAGGTGGAACAGAGCGAATGCAGTTCTAACCAATCTCTAGACCAACCGGCATCGACAACAGTGAGTACGACGCTCAGAAAAACATAAAGTACAATCATGTGTTAATAAACAACTTATTAAAATGCTTCTTTTCGAATCAGATATGTAAGCATTCTAATTCATACTCAAATACACAAATAACTACTAATCCTCCGAAGGAATTTCGACGATAATACAGCTTATTAGTTGACATGCTCTAGTTGTTAATATGCTTGGAAGTAGTCATCTTATAGAAAGGAATTGCCAGTAAAATTGCAGTTTCTTTTACATATCGTCCCTTTATTCAACATATATTTTCCTTAGTTTAATAATTTCATCTTCATGGCGGTGCAAAAGAAACGGTGCTGAGAAGGCCATTCATCTGTTTCCTTCAATAACACTCTTCCATATAAACTACTTTCGCTAGAAAGAACCTTTGGCATTAATTGACCGAAACAACAGCCACCGAGAGGATATTACAAAACCGGACAAATCAGCTGGGGTCGTTGGTACGTCACAGGGGCACTACACATATCCTCATTCTGAGCGACAGTCTAAGAAAGGTGCAATTGTCGAGAAGAAGACGTTAAATCATGTCTGGGAGACAACTCAGAAGCTCAGCAATAATCTTACCACAGATATTTCCATTCGTGAAGATATTATTCCAGGTATATATAATATTTATAACATAAAACATTACTGACACGTACACGTAGTTTCCAATTGGAATGGTCAACCTGACTAGATCAACTATAGAAGGTGGTCGTATACAAAATGAAAGCAGATTAGGTTTAGATCTTTTGTAGACAACGCATATCTATTAATATTAGTTTTAGAGGCACTCTTTTGTTCCGATTTGCTTGATATGCCAGTTCTGGTCATGTCATTCTAATACGTTTACCTAATAAGCCATCAGGCTTACTACGACTTAGTGTACTGACGTACCATTTAAATGAATTTCAGCCATCAGATATTAAGGAAGTTCCCTGAAAATAATATCCGTGTTCAGCCACTTACGCATCTGCTATATAGTTACGTTGATTCTCCCATCACCCCGTCGATGTATCCGCACGAGTAGTCTCAGTACCTCAGCCATGCGGAAACAATTTTATTCGTGTTAACCCTCATGTAGTCAGTAGAGATTCGTGTGAATCCAACCGATAAGTATGTATTTAGAATGAGTTGTGGTTTGTTGTTATATCTTTGCAAAGTAAACCAAACATGGGTCTATGTATGACTATAACATGTTTGTTTTTTTCTAAAAATATTTCTGTTATCTTGGTATAATTGTCTTATTTGTAACATGGGATGATGGTGAAGGAAAATTTGATAATTTGGAAAAGGTTATTTTCATTTTGACAAAGTAGGTGTGAAACATAATCAAACACTTAGGAAAAGTGGGGTTCAAGTATAAATCTAGATAGGCGGGATGGGGATGCATCACCGACCCGGTAAAATAGTAGAGTTGGGATAACACATACAAGTAAGCAGCTTTTAAAGTAAATTTTGTCTGTTGACTGCTTAAGGTACCTAACTGTGTATGTACATCCAGTATATCCAGTATTTATTGCTATAAAGTTGAATGCGTCTTTATTCATATCCCACTCCCAGCAACATTTTCTGAATTAGCCCCTGGCCTCCTATGACTGCTCAGCCTCTCAGCGCGTGGGTTCGAGTCCGGGCGAACGACCTTATGTGAGAAGTTCTTCCACCTGACTTGCGGTACGCCGGTGGTTCTACCTGGACATATGTCTGGGGTCTTCCTCCACCAAAAAGCTGGACGTTGCTATATGATCATAAATGTCATAAATGGTCGCTGCAATGAATTAAAAAGACAAAAAGAAAACGAAGTAATTCAATCAATTTATATGTTATTTATGTATAACCTGAATATTCGAGTATATATGAATGCAGTGAAGATTCTAATGTTATATCATTGTTAGGGGGACATATTTTGCCTTTAGCTGATGGATATTGATGTTGCTATCTTAATTTGAACAAAAAAATTCCTAAATTATATACCATCGGTTAATCTTGATTACATGTACATGTCTACAGTTGACCATGTTTGCGATACATTGGACATTCCTACAAAAAACCAAGATATAAGTCGGCTTAATTAATTTGGGAAATAACTAACAGCGATGTGTTGTACTTTTAATACACATTACACTATCCAGAAGTATATCAAACTTTAAATGGCAGGGCAAATATAATAATATCATTCTGTATACAAACCTTAACATAAAAATGAAACACAGTTCTATACTTTTAATAGCAGTATAAATGAAGGTGTTAATGGAACATTGAAACTGTATCAAAACGCATCCTGTGTGCATGTTGTCACAAAATGTATAAACCAATGCCAGAATGATGAGATTGTAATTTTTACAACGAATTCTGATTACCGTATATTTCGTAGACTTAGACAGAGAGCCAATTAAAATATGCTAACGAAGAATACAGTCGAAAGATCGAAGTTCTGTTTATCTTAAATGTTTTGGACTATACTTTAACTTAATACTAAATTGACACACTAGGCAATGATATGTCTGCACAGACCTAGAAACATTACTTTGATGATTTATTGTACAATGAAAACCAGCAGTCCCTTTCAGTCCTAGATCTAAGCCCATACCGGGCAAATTCGACAGCAGAAGAAACAGTTATTGGTTCTGTTACTACTGATAACAAACCATAAAGCAATATTTATGCTGAAAGATAGATAAGCCAATGGCATTGATAGTAATAGAACAGATTGTTAAATGCATACATGCTTCGAAATAACTCCAATCTTAAATCAAATGTTTTATTTTATTATTATACTTTATTTAATTTAGTGGCGGAAAACAATATTAACGATGTTTAATTATATAAATAAGTATCGAGAAAAGACCCGCCCAAATACAGAGGGATATCTTTGATGTGAAAAATATTTTAGTATAATGACGAGGTCATTAAACTAGTTAGCGACGGATATTGTTGTTATTAGCGAAACCCAGACAAATTACGCTCTCAATGACAAAGCTCTCTACATTCTATCATCCAAAATATAGAGTTAGTTCGTATTGTAGATTCTATATGTACGCTGATTTTAAAAAGGGGTGGACTCTCTGTTGAATATTCCATTGTTTGAATATCTTTTCAATGCATGCGGAGGAGGCCTATATTAACATAAAGTGACTAAGCTGTAGGGGTAGCATAAAAATACTTCTAACAATGCACGAAATTGAGGTAAAAAGAGTTTTTAGCATGTTTTATATGCTGTTATGATGGGACAAGACAAAGGAAATCGAGTTCTCAAAACTCGCCGAAAATCTTAAGTAGATGAAACATAATTACGACCACAGTGCAACAATGGCAGATTCTTTGCAGCAAACTTGGAAATTAGATGTTTCCTGTAAACTTCATGTGATACATACACACTGTTTAAAATCTTAATCTGGAAAAGTACATTTCTATCGATATTCCGCAGAATGAAAGAAAAGCCTTGCCGCATTTTATACGTTTCAGTCATATATTGTTTATCGAAGTAGGCAGTCAAAAACATTTAAAGGGAATTAAGATTTTGCATTATCTGTTTACAAATCAATTATTATGAAGTGTTTTAGGATGAGTATTATGCATATGTATTATATTGTTTTACTGGAACTGTGTGTACCCAAGCTGATGTATGAGATATTTTGTTATAATAACACGATGTGCATGTATAACTGATTAACTGAAGTCAATATCCTTTAGAGATTGTAACCTTTGTATGACAAAATATTTACTTGTATTATGGGTCGGTGACATAAGTATTAAAGAAAACTGTTCTGTTCTTTAGGTAGTCAGCAGTGAACATTTTATGTCACACACTCCACAATACGCCGCATTCAACTTGAATATGTGTTTCTCTGAAGAGACGTTTGTAAACAGCTGTGTAAACAATGTATTTTTAATATTTCCTTTTGTAGTGTATCCTAGAAATCCTACTTACAGATCGATGAACATCAGGCTCTCTTCATTCTCCAAATGGCCAAAAAGAAACCCAACTGCACGCTATATGGCGGAATGTGGTCTCTTTTATACAGGTAACCTTTATTTTCTCCTCGTTTGTAATTCAGTGTTATAATGAGACTCATTACTGTCAAAAAAGAGAGACAAACATAAATCCAGATTAAGCTTTAAAATATCATCTTCTTAAACAAATAAGTTGTAAGTTAAACAAGATAGATAGATAGATAGATGGATGGATGGATGGGTGGGTGGGTGGGTGGGTAGGTAGGTAGGTAGGTAGGCAGGCAGGCAGGCAGGCAGGCAGGCAGGCAGGCAGACAGACAGACAGACAGGCAGGCAGGTAGGTAGATAGATAGATAGATAGATAGATACTTAGTTAGTTACTTAGTTAGTTAGGGAGATTAAGAGTTATATAAACGACTTACTCTGAGCGGCTGCTATGTAATTGACCGTTCAAAATGAAACAATCTTTTAACTATATTGGATCAACAAGAAAGTTCTGTCTTTCTAAAGATACTAACCTCACTTTCAAGGTAAGTGTTGGTAAGACGAAGAAGGAAGAACATAAATTAAGTCTCCCAAAATTCAAAACAGTTCATTTGGTATTGAGTATATACACAGACAGTTCTGCAATAGCACTTTATTCTGGGAGATCTCTGCTATCTGTGGTGCGGCTTTCAATATGGTCAGGCATACAATGTGCAAGCAATATATGAATTTAGCTTTAATTGAATTATTACTTGTAAGAAAACAGTAACACAAACTTAGTAAGTCTTACAGTGCAGGCTATGAATTTCTGTCTCATGCGTATACTTTGAAAATCGTATTTTGCCAGGCTTCAAAGATAGTGTCAAATGTTTCCACTGTGACGTAGGAATACGAGATTGGGATGACCTAGATGACCCCTGGATTGAGCATGCGCGGATGCAGCCTCATTGTCCTTACGTCAGAGAACATAAAGGAGACGATTTTGTCCGATTTGTTCAGCTGTCTGCGAATCTGGAAGATCAGGTGAGCTTACAACATGAATCGCGATATTATTTTATTTTTAATACATAAACATGACTATTGTTTTTATTTAACAACACTAAAACGAATGTTAATGTTAATTATTTACTTTTGTTAAACATATTTTTATACGATAAGTGTAAATATCATGTAATATTTTGTCAAACATGTATTGACCGTTATCTACCTTCTTTCTGTTGAAAAGCTTGCCGCCCGCTCTACCAAAAACGATCGGCTTCAAACTGGCGCAGTCACAAGTACGTTGTTTGGCATTAACCTTTACAGTATTACTGAACTGAGGTCAGAACCTGCTTGACCTGTTATAGATATGATTTTAGATATGCTATTAACTTGTTTTGCAAGAAACCAACAGAAAAAATGTGATATGTGATACTTAACAAAACAAAAGGGCACGCAGTTTTTCAAGTAGTTTGTTTGTTTTGTACTTCATGGATTATTGTCTAAATAAAACAATTATATATGAAGAGAATTAGCCTCATAAACTTATTTGTAGCGAATACGGATTGTGTCTCGACTGCTTTGTTGCGTGTCAGTTATAGGAAATTGGCCTGGTTTGATTACACTTCAGGTTACATGGTACTATCAATATGAATATATATAATGTGATGCACCAAAACCTATCAATTTTTGTAAAATAAACGTGACGTGACATATTAGACACCATACCGCTTACATATCAAAAATAATTTGCACCGTAATATTATTTTCAAACTGTGTTAAAGTTGTGTGTTAATGCTCAAATCGACAAAATTAACGTAACATATCATTTTCGATAGGTAGCAGTCGCGACTCCAACGAACGGGTCAATTATAAGGTGTGGAAAGCTGAAGACCTAGGAATCGAAACTACCATAGAACGTGTAAATGCAGACTCTCTGAGAAGGGGAAAGAACCCAGATAATCGTAAGTCCTTGTATGTTATATGTTTTGAGATGAGATTTGACGTCATTTTTGCCGATACTGTGCAGCGACATTTCTATCATTATAGCCCAGGGACTATTATAAGGTGCCAAGGGACTGAACCCGGCCGGTCCATTACACTGACACCGACGAGTCAAGCGTACTACTGTCCCCTTAGCCCCGAGCGTTAGGAGGGAAGCCACTACTTCCAACTTTAAAGTCTTTGGTTTGACCCGGTCGAGGTTTGAACCCGCGACCTCCCGATCCGTAAGCCAATGCTCTACCGCTTGAGCTGTTGCGGCCGGTATATATATATGTTTTGGACCAGACAATATAGAACGTGGGTTCCATTTGTATTATTGTTATTTAGAATACCGCTTTTTTCGATTTGACACATGATAGGTCAATTAAATTAGCGTCAATATATCAGCATATAGATTCAAATATACATATGTTATATACAATGTGTAATGTTGAAGAAATATTTTTATTTCTCCTTCCTTCTCACCGGAAATTTGCGAAATTCGACGTATGATGTACAGTTAGTTCGTATTTTACAACAGGTATCAACCTATAATTACTTAGGAAAACGTAACGTTATTAAACCTATCTTGCAACCCTTATCATTTTGTGTCATTTATTGTTTGTAAATTAGCAATTCTGATTTGCTAATTTGTATTGGTAACTACAATGCTCGAAATTGCGAAAATGTAGATCTGACCGTAAGTATTACAACAGCTTTATTATTTACGCTTTGTTAATTTATTAAGGCAGTTCGGTCTACTGCCTGCAAAAGTTGCATTGCGTAAAGTTGTTTCTATCCAGGGAATGTCAAAATATTTTTAATTATAAATTATTGGCCAGTCAGAAATATAGTATAATAAAGAAGTAAAGTCGGTAGTTGCAACTGCTGCTGATTATTCCAGTACCTGTTAACCTGGCGTCACGATCTTGTTACTAATTATCTTCGGATCACTGAGCGTTTGTTATTAGGATGACAATACCCGCAAATGTTTAGCGGCTGATTCCATTTGTTAACAGTAGATCTCTTTATACCATTTAAGACTACACATCAATTTTTAAAAACACCAGGAATGTTTTAAGTAAACTGTTCATGTATATATTTCACAGCCCGGGATTCAATTTCAAAACGCGACGAGAGCCGAGCGTTCCAAAGCGAGTCGGGAAGTGTCGAATGCCAGGAAGATTTGGAAAGATTGAAATACACGTTATAATTCCTATGTTTGTGGCTAATGCATGAATAAAATATTTGATATGTATGTGAATAAAGGTTAAAGTCTCTAAGAAACAATGACGTTTCGCCTCTCCGAAATGAGAGACCAAGTATCGTGTTTTCTCGCACTTAATGTAATTGTTTAATCTCGACTTTGTTTGCTGTGTTCAATAACATTATGACTTTGTCCTTTTCATTAAAAAATACTTGAGATTTTCTTAAAATACGCTTCATTTTCTGGTTGTGAATTAATATATGTTAACAAACATTGTGATAGTGTTTTTTTTACATTTACCTTTGCAAAAAATGACATTGCCCTTATTGCAATTGTGTACAAAAAAGTAGAGTAGAATAAACATTAATAATACTGACGTAATGTGACATTGTTGTATAAGGTTTGAAGTCGAATTTAATATTTTCTTTTAGTAACGACTGTATTCTGATTCAAGGAAAAAGGTTTAATTCAATTAAAAGCTATATACGAAGAAAGCAAAGTTTATTCAAAATAAAAACATTTTAATGAATAAGGACGAAACTCGTGTTAAAAGGATGAATTCATGTGTTAAACTTTGTGTAAACGTTATATAATTTCTATATATATGTTTGTGAATCTTTTGTGAGAATATTTATGCAGACTGCGTGACCTATATTTCACAAAGATAATGTATAATTAGAATATATTTACATAGAACGAAGCTTTGGCCCTCTGTTATTTTCTCATTTCTTGTTTAAATGCACTTCTATATAAAATCCAATTAGAACTTCTAAGTATAAAAGCAAACATGTTTTCTGGCTTGTATTTTACTTCTCAAAGTTTTGCTGTCTTATTTTACTTTGTCATCGGCTAGCTTATTGAAAACTATATATTAACTGTATTAGAAACAACGCTTTAAGTATCGTTTTTAAGCACAATCTATTATAAATTGTTATTGACAATGTAAAACATTGTGTCTACATGGTATTAAGGATTTAAATCGTCACTAGTGATATATCGTTATATATGATCAATTTATCTTACGACAAATTTCTGACTTTTAGTATCGATAACTGAACCACAAAATGCATCAGTTTAGCATTGTTGACCCCCATATACCTATTATTTTGTTGTTGTTTTATTATATTCTATATCCTGCACATTTTGTGTTGATGAGGTAAATTTCTGTCATCAGAATATGAAATGTGTCATAGTTAAAAGAAAGTCATTTTCTTAGCTATAATCAAAAACACCTAGATCTAATACTTCCTCTTATATAAAAAGTGGCATACCAGACGAGGAAGAAATAGGATCAAAGTTAAGGCATATTCCATCAAGAAACACATCATTGTAGGGCGACTGCTTCAATGTGCAAAACAATACACAAATAAAGTTTATCCTAGGAATTGTTTTAAAACGTAAGAGTTGTATTATCACTATCTTTGTCTTCGTCAGAGTAGATTATGTGCGAATATTTAGCGAGAGTTACAGCTACACTGACTAAAGTTGAACGGGATGCCGTGAAAATAATGTGTGTATATTTAGACAAATAATATAAAAATACGTAAATATCACAGAACAAATGCGGGTCTGTTGAATTGATTAAACCGTTTGTGCATCGTTCAGTATAACGCTAATTTGTCATAGCGGCCGTAACAATCAACGCTATTCTCTCTCGTAAAAGTCATTGCCGTTTGCTGTGCTTTTTGAGGTGAGTCTAGTTCAATGCCACCACGATATAAAAGTATGCAGTAAACATCCATTATGTTACGTTATTGTACTTTTGATTCGTTGTTTACACATACATGTAAGATTTATATTTTAAAAACATGAAACGCAAACACAAAGTGAGGTTTAAACTTTAAACTTGTCAACGGTACGTGCTGTGTTTTTCTTTAAATATTATTTATGTGTATATCAAATATGGTTAAAAGAGGCTAGACTTTATAGCACTATTGATAAAAAGAAAGAACTATCATCTTTTCCCGCGCAAATTCTCTACTTCTCATATATGTAAATGTTCAGTATTTGATGTAATGAAGGATATTAGTTAATGTTACTTATGTCTCGCCGAAAGGTTTTTAGTTTGTATGAAAGCAGTGAAGATACGTATGGTATAATATTGTTAGGATATTCTGTCTCTAACTAATACATATCAATGTTGTTATCTATGTTTGGCAGGTGATTTTATCGTCAGATCAAAACAATTCCTAGATTACATAAAACACATTTATGTACTGTTAAGTAGGTACGTGATATATTACTCACTCTATTTTTATATATAAACAAATTCAAAGCTATATACTTTAAGCTACCGGACCTGGTAGCGCAATCGGTAGAGCGTTGGCTCCAGGTACGGGAGGCCCCGGATTCGATCCCGGGCCGCGACATACCAAAGTCGTTAAAAATGGTAGTGGTATAGCTCCCTTGCTAACGCTCAAGCAAATATAAGAGTAGTTCCACGACTGGTTGAAAACTGAAACTGAAACTGTTTTATTTGATTAAACGCCTATTTTATACAATATCATATTCAATGGCGTTGTACAATAACAAATAAAAATCAAAACGAGACATGCAAAAATACAATAAAAATTTAAAACAGAAAATTTAGCTTATCACTAAGTAAAACCCACAGAATCTAAGATGTTAAAACATTGCAAGATAAACATACATACAGGTATATGCACATCAGTAAAGGTTCTTTGATTTTTAAAAGTACTCGAACTTCCCCATTTTAAAACAGTGAATTAAAATTACGGAAATAAAATGTTTTTAATACCTTCTTAAAAACATCTAAAGATTTTGATTGTCGCACATCTAATGGCAGACTGTTCCATAGCACTAGGCCGACGGTACAGAAACTTCTGTCACTGAAAGTCTTTCTTTTATTAAACGGAATGTTATATAATGTTCCACAATTTGCAGATCTTAAACCCGGTCTTCCTGAAACATGCTTTGTCAATAGGTCAGTTAGGTAGACGGGTGCATTACCAATGTGACAGTTGTACATGAAACATAATATTTTAAAATTTATCCTAGCTTTGATAGGGAGCCAATGTAGGTCATACAGAGCTTGTGATGAACTGTCGAATTTGCTGCGACCGAGAACAAGTTTTGCGCACATGTTTTGAATGCGTTGCATTTTGCGTAGTTCAGAATCGGCTATACCATACAGGATGACGTTACAGTAGTCAAGATGCGAAATTACTAACGATAGAAGAAGAATTTCTGTAGCAGCTTTCGTAAGGTACTTTCGCACACTCTAAATTCTCAGATAGTTTATCACAGCAGAGCGACATTTCCGTTTTACGTGCTCCTTAAAAAGATAAAGTTTCATCAAGGAAGGCACCTAAGTAGCGCACTTGAGATTCACGCTTGATGATGTCGCCAGCTATATCAATGGAGGTTGTAGTGCACTTACTTAAGTGAGCCTTGCTGCAGAACATAATAAATTCAGTTTTTGATGTGTTCATTTTGAGTTTGCTTTTGTTCATCCAGTCATTTATATAAATTGCACAATGCTCAAGTTCATTGATTGCACTTGATTCAATCTCTAGTAATGGTCGGAAACGCTTATTTGCAATATGATCATCTGCAAATCCGTACAATGAAATAGTCTGTTTTATGACGTCAAACAATGTTCCAGCGTAAGCAATGTAGAGCCAGGGGTCTAAACAAGAGCCTTGAGGAACGCTACATTGTAGTGGTCTCGATGACGACAATAACGAATTTACGCTGACTTGACAACTACGTGGTCTCAGGTACAAGTCTATCCAACTGAGAGCTGAGTCCGCTATGCCATATTGACAATGGAGGACATCTAGCAATATGTCGTGGTCGACTGTGTCGAATGCGGCACTAAGGTCTATTGCAATCATGGCCGTCACTTCCTGTTTCTCCATTCCACCCAAAATATCATTGACTAGACGGAGAAGCGCTGATTCACACGAGTGAAATCGCCTATAGGCAGACTGGTTCTTCGGTAGCAAGTTATGTGTAGAAGCATGTACGTTTAACTTTAAGAGTACAGCTTTTTCGATAACTTTTGAGAGAAAAGAAAGGTTACTCACTGGTCTGTAGTTAATAAGTTCAAGTTCTAGCCCTACTTTCTTCAAAAGTGGTCTAACAATTGCTTTTTTATATTTCTCGGGAAAAATGCCTTGCCGAAGAGAAAGGTTTACCAGTTTTGAGATAATAGGTAGAAGATCTTTCAGAAATGCTTTCAATATATGTGTTGGTAAAATGTCTAGTTCAGAGGATTTTGTATTCAGTTTACAAACAAGTTTCTTTACTTCATTTTCGCTTAGTTCTTCAAAGCTATCGAAACATTGTACGTTTTTCATTTCTGGTTTAAAGTTTGGGAAGTTCTTCAAAGAATCACGAATTTTATCAATTTTCTCCATGAAAAAGTCAGCAAAGTTGTCTGCTAGAATGCCATTCGTTTCAACTTGTGGCAATGGATTTTCAGTTTTGGTTCCGGTTAGTTCAGTAACTAAATTGTATAGTTTTTTTTGAATCTCCTTTAGCAGATAACACTTTGTTAGTGATAACAGCCTTTTTTTCTTGATTTATTGCATACGAATATTTATTTCGGGATGCTTTCAATGCTTCGAAATGGTCCTTTGTTCTGTATTTTCGCCACAGACTTTTTTTTTTTCGAGTTTGACGTTTCAAAAGTAATATTGACTCACTAAACCATGGTTTTGGAGGTCTACAAATTTTAGTTTTTTCCTTAAGCGGCGCATGGTGGTCTAACATTCTTTGGATTTCATATTCAAACTGGTCGACGTAATCATTGATATTAACATCGTTTTCTATTGATATACTTTTTAAGTCGTTTGAGAATTGCAGCTGGTCAATATCTTTAAAGTTCCGAAAGGTAATTGTTTTGCTTATGACACTCTCTTTCTTAATGTTGAGAATAGTTTTCACAACACAGTGGTCCGAAATGTAGGGGCCAGGTTTACACGAATGCACTTTAACACCATTAACAGTCTCCGTAATTACAAGATCTAGACTCCGTCCACCGGTGTGGGTACTGAAGTCGACGTGCTGTTCTAGGCCCATAGCATATAGTGAGTTTCTAAAATCACTGATAGCGCTATTGTCGTCATGTATATGCAGATTGAAATCGCCCATTACCAATAAATTTGAAAGATTTTTTAAAGTTTTTTCCATAAAATTGAAAAAGTCAATCACAAACTGACTGGCTGTTGATAAAGAAGGAGGCATACAGAAATTTGTGTCAAAACCAAACGGTGCAAATATAAAAAATTTGATATATCCGAAACGAAGTAATGTACTTAACCAATTGCAGGAACAAGTAACCTGCATAACCCTTAACTGCCGTTCTGTGGTAAACAAAGACACTACTGTCGGTCAGTACTTACGGGAGGAAAAAGTCGATTTTGCATTACTAACTGAAACCTGGTTTTCTGACGATAAACAACATCAGTTTGAAACATCTGACCTTAACCAATTTGGCTACAAATTAACCGTGGCAAACAGACAAAAAAGACTAGGAGGTGGTATCGCGATTGCCCATAGAAATACTATTAACGTTAGAAAAGTTGAAAGTGGTACAACACAATGTTTTGAATTTAGTATTTGGAAACTGGTTCTTAAAAACATTACTTTACATGTCATCGGTGTCTACAGACCTCTTTCTTTATCAACAGACTGGTTGACCCGGTGTCAGGATAATGTGACTGGGTGTGGTATCATGCCACGTGTTCACGGCATGCTATACACAGTGAAGGCAGCACTATATCTGCTTCAAGTGGACACCGTCTCCAGATTACTGAAATACTGTTGGTGGGACGATAAACCCAATAAACAAACACACAAACAAACAAACTTTAAGCTATGTTGCTACACAGGATTCACGTATTCTACGCATGAAGAGACATTTGTGAACAGTTGTAATTTTACGTTTTCTTTAATGTTTAATTCCTTTAGAGTCTTCTAAGAATGCTTATTACAGAACATCAGGCCGGGTCTCTTTATCCTCCAATGAACATAACCTTAACCAATTTCTACGGCTGTTGTCGATATGCCAACATTTCATAGTGAGAATCACGGTGATCGTACATCGGACGTTTCCAAAGACTTGGGCTCGTCATGCCAAGACCGTTTTATAGAAATAATAAGGCTATTGTCCCGGTAAGGACTCTCAAAGCATCCTTGAAAGAAGTCTACGTCGATCGGATAGCATCAAAAAACGAAACTACGCTTAAGCATCTATTACCTATATGGTTCTAGAAAACTTTATCTACATTACATACCGACCGCAATAGCTCAGGTGGTAGAGCTTCGACTTGCGGATCGGGAGGTCGTGGGTTCAAACCCCGGCCGGGTCAAACCATAGACTTTTAAGGTGGTAGTAGTGGCTTCACTCCTAACGCTCGTGGCTAAAGGGACAGTTTTACGCCTGACTCGTCGTTGTCAGTAAAATGGACCGGCCGGGTTCAGTCCCTAGGCACCTCATAAGTGCCCCTGTGCTATACTGATAGAATTATCGCTGTACAATATCGGCAAAAATGCTGGCTAATCCCTAATCCCTACATTACATCCTTCCCAACTCTTCGATGTCGCGTAACTACCACATGTCCATGTAGTAAGATAAGATTTTATATGCATCTAAATTGTTGATTTTTTATCTTAGATACAAGATAATTGTTAAGTGTAGACTTCTTTAATAAAATTGTGTATTCGCATTATTTAAATCAATGAGCACAGGGAAATGACGTATTCTATTCTTACGTTGTAACATACTTATTTTCGTTTCTTGGGTCATGATCCTTGTTGATCGCGTTTTTCATTGGCTTATGCTTCAACCACTGATCACTCGACAACCGGTCATTTTCAATTTTTTTTCCGACTTGAACCTTTTGATGTAGAAGTTTATGCTACAGGAAATGATATTTTCCTAGTTAAGTATTTTACTTTACTCTTTAATAAATGGCCATTAGTAACATTTAAGTGAATGATTAACTATACTCAAGGTTTTTCAAAAGAGTATTTGTAAACTAATTTGTCTAAACTGTTTTATTTTTATAAACATGTTTAAAAAAATGGGTAAAGATATTTTCCATGTTGGCCTACACAAGACCTCGAATCTATCATGTAAATGTTTTATAACTTGTTACATTGTGTTATACCATTTGTTATGTTCTATTTACTATTATGACCATCATCAACCCCCATCTTCCATTAAACAAATACACATTGCTAGAAATACATTTTGTTGTTGAACTTGGGGTATTCTTCCGGACGACAAAGGCTCGTGTAAACTTTCAAAAGCTAAAGAAGATCCCTTTCAATAATCTACAAAGTGCTGATGATGACATGATGACACTTACTCTTCCGTCGAAATTAGGACAGAAGCGCACGATGCCAGAATTGAGCTCTAAACTGACCTTTAAATGAACCTTAAAAATATTGAATTTAACCTCATTTGGACCAACCAGTTTTGTTAAAGACATCAAAACTGGCAGATAAGTTTTATTAATTTATCCATAACAGTCAGTAATAAATGACATACGGTTAAAATTTATACTTAAAAATCTATAAAATGAGAAAGGTTAGGAAAGGAAATAATTGAAAAATGCAATAAAAATGAAAATACAGTATACATGGTCTTACAGGATTCGATCCCGTGAATTCTTAAGTGTCAGCCCCAAATTGCGACTATAAGTCTCATAGAATGCTTGTATTCTGTAGTTGTATGACATATTGTGGAACATTATATTTTGTGGAACAGTGTTTACAATCAACTGCAATATAATCTGTGACATGTAACAATAATTGAAGCTAACACTTACCCACGTTAAACAATTGTTGTCGGTACAACGCAATTCAAAACGAATAGCAAAAGGAGGAGAAAACTAACGAAACAAATTGTTGACCTCTCCTTGGCCAGAATATTATCCTAAAAAACGAAATAAAAAATGTCAAAAGGGATAGTACATTTCATCCAAGTACATCTTCATATAAACACTGACACAACGCATACAATGAAACAAAGGGGACGGTTGACAGTTAAACAAACGTGCGTTTAGATATTCAAGCAAATGGAAATCAAATAAAGGGATACTTGTGTGAATTCATTTTTAAGGTTGCTTCCCCTCATGCGTTTGGTTATCTTTGCTAATGTGTTGTGAGCAGGCTGACGAATATTCATTTTATGTTTCAGTAATTGTAAATATATTCAGACATATGTGATACTTATTTAGAATAAACAAGAACTGAAGCGTCCGGCTTTGCTTTCTTGTTATACCCAATTGTGAGATAGCAATATACGCAGGCAGTTAGGTTGGCTCCCTTTCGGTATACAGTTCTGGCTTGTATACCCTATCTAATGATAATAGCGGACATTTGGGGTCCAGGTCCTCTCATTAGACGGAGAAATTCCAAACCTTACTTGCCTTTAATGCTTCGTGGTGACAGAGCGCAGGTTCCTAGTACTACATACATACACCATCCATGAAATAGCACTAAGTCTGATCTTAAAGATGCCTCCTTACGCTCCGTAGTCCCGCCTCATCATCAATATGGTATAACTTTCCCCGACCATCCAAACTTAAGAAACATTTAACACTACTTCTGTTCTAAGCGACGTGGGGTTTTCAGGCCAAGAATGGTTGGTAAGAGGAGTACAAGAACGGTGTTATGTACAATATTGCGTGACAGAATGTGACATATTTCTTTTTTTCAAATTGATCGGAATATTAGAGACCAATGTTCAGTTTGTAAACAATCATTTTAAGGAATATTTTCTAGAAATCTGAAGAAAAGATGTTAAAGGACATTTTCATACATATAAATGAAAATAAAATAAAGCCTTTTTATTCTTCAAAATAAGCAAAGTTAACTTTCCTTGACAGAAACACGTGACTAAGAATAGTGAAACGCATGGATATGATGATTCAAGTCCTAATAGGAGAAAAAACTATTCATTTCGTGTAGAACTGTCATTAGGTTATTTTTAAAAAAAGACAATAACTCATCTAGTTTACATAGGCGCATCTTACAATGGTTACTTCAATTCAGAAGATAACTTTGTAAGGCACTGTCTTGAATTAGTACTTGAGATTCGAATAATGTACGTAGACTAACTAGTATGGTGCGAGATAAAAATGTAATACATGCTGAACAAAGTGAAAATGTAGAAAGGAAACAAATTATGAAGACAAGTTATTCCAATCATAACAAAATCTAGGTATTTTACAATCTTCCCATGCGTTTGCATGTGATTTTTTATATCATTAGTCTTCTTATTCAGTTCAGTAAGACATTTAACTTCAAGTTTGCCGACAGGAAATACTAGGATGGTCCATTTCATCCAAATACAGCTTCAAGTAAAACACTGATATCACGCATGCAATGACACCAATAGAACGGTTGACAGTTAAACAAACGTGTTTACATAATGTTCATGCAAATGGAAATCAAAAAAGGGATACATGTGTGAATTTCATTTTTAAGGTTACCTTTCCTCATGCGTTTGGCTATCTTTGCTAATATGTTGTGAGCAAGCTGTCTAATATTCATTTTGATTTTCAGTATTTGTCAATGTGTATTCAGACATACAGGGATACGTATTTAGAATAAACAAATACTGAAGCGTCAGGCTTTGTTTTCTTGTTATACCTAATTGTGTGATAGCAATAGACGCTGGCAGTTAGGTTGGCACCCTTTTGGTTTACAGTTCTGGCTTGTATACCCTATCTAATGATAAAAGCGGAAATCGGGGGCCAGGTCCTCTCATCAGACGGAGAAATTCCGACCCCTACTTTCCTCTAATGCTTCGTGGTGACTTAGCGCGGTTCCTAGTTCTACACACATACACCACCCCGAAGTAGCACTAACATTATCTTAAAGATTCCTCCTTACGCTTTGTAGTCTCACTTGACTTCCAATATAATATAAATCCCCCCGACCATCCAAACCTAAGAAACATTTAACAATACTTACATGTTCTTCGCTTGAGAAAGAGTTATTGTAAGTGACAAAACAGAAATACCAGACATTTAACTTATCACTCACCGCCTTGAAATGGTCAGTTAGAAACAGGACAGACTGGGGTGCTTATAACCGGTCCATGAAGTGTTCCAACCTTGCAGTTTCTGAAATATTTTTACTCAAACAGACAGCGAAAATCAAAGTGAGACAACCCACAGCAGACGCCTGCATCGTGAGGTACAATTGATACAAGAATACATATATACTTTATACTTTATACTTTGCCGTGCGATGATGTGTGATAAGAACAGGTTAATGACGTCACAGGATAAAATGCAGTGACGTTATATTGCAACATTTTAAAAAAGCATGGAGAAAATTATTCAAATTTAGAAACAATCCAAAACAACATATACGATTGCGAAGCAATAATTGATGAGATCTAAATGTAGATGAGATGTACATGTAAAGTATGATAAGCTGATGATGTATCCTTAAATGACAAATTAAATAATAAATTCAAACACAATCTTGAAGTTGTACAAACCTTGGTACTCAAACACAATGAAAACACACCACCGATAACGTTTGCAAATTAGCCTTCTACCTTTTGAGGCGGGACTGAAAGCAAAATTCATAAATCAATACTGAATTTAACATATATGTTATATTCGTCTAGTAAGGTCCATTTTATACAACTAAAACTTCATATAAAACACTGAAATCACGCATAAATGAAACCAAGAGAACGGTTGACAGTTATACAAACAAGTGTTCACATAATGTTCATGCACATGGAAATCAAAGAAAGTGATACTTGTGTGAATTTTATTTTTAAGGTTGCTTCCCCTTATGTGTTTGTCTTTCTTTGCTAGTGTGTTGTGGGCAGTCTTTCGAACATTCATTTTGTATTTCAATCTTTTTAAATGTGCATTCAGACATTTGAGACGATTTTGATCTGATGCTAAGTTATTGATTGCAAACTGAGATACGTATTACGAATAAACAAGAACTGAAACGTCGGGCTTTGTTTTCTTGTTATACCCAATTGCGAGATAGCAATAGACGCAGGCAGTTAGGTTGACACCCTTTTGGTATACAGTTCTGGCTTGTATACCCTATCTAATGATAATAGCGGACATTGGGGGCCAGGTCCTCTCATTAGACGGAGAAATTCCGACCCATACTTGCCTCTAATGCTTCGTGGTGACAGAGCGCGGTTCCTAGTACTACACACATACACCACCATAGAGTAGCACTAAGTTGATCTTAAAGATGCCTCCTTACGTTCTGTAGTCTCTCTCATCTTCGAAATGGTGTAACTTCGCCCGACCATTCAAACTTAAGACACATTTAACACTACTTATCTTTTCTGAGCGACGTGGGGTTTTCAGATCAAAAATGATTTGAAGAGGAGTACATGAACGGGTTTACAATACTGCGAGACAGAATGTGACTTTCTTTTCAAAATTGATTGGAATATTAGAGACCAACGTTCATTTTGTAAACAATTATTTTAAGAATATGTTCTAGCAATCTGAAGAAAAATGTATTAAAAGACATTTTCATGTATGCAAACGAAAATAAAATAAAGCCGTTTCATCCCTCAAAATTATCAAAGTTAAACTCCCTTGACAGAAACACGTGACTAAGTATAGTGAAACGCATGGATATGATGGTTCAAGTACTAGTAGGAGAGAAACTATTTATTTCGTGTAGAACTGTCTTCAGGTTATTTAAAAAAAGACAGTAACTCACCTAGTTCACATAGGCGCATCTTACAATGGTTACTTCAGTTCAGAAAATAACTTTCGTAGGCACTGTTTGAATTCGTATCTCACATTCGAACAATGTACGTAGATTGCCTTGTATGGTGAGACACAAAAATGTAATACATGCTGAAAAAAAGTGCAAATGTAGAAAGCAAACAAATTATGAAGACAATTTATCCTAATCATAACAAAATCTAGGTATTTTACAATCTTGAAATGCGTTATGCATATAATTTTTTATCATTAGTCTTCCTGTTCAGTTCAGTTAGACATTTTAACTTCAAGTATGCCGACATGAAATACTACTTCGGTTATATGTTTTAAGAGGTTTACAGACTTAGACAGACTTAACCGCTACTCAGGAAGGTTTTGGCGAAGGTTATATGAAAGTATGGATTGTTGGCACTATACTCCCGAAACATATACTACAAGTTATTATATCAACGACGTCGAGTTTTGTCTGTATTTCATTTAGATAAAAACAAATTACAAAGGATTATCAATTGGACGTATGAAAATCATTAGTAACACATCAATCACATTGCACTTTCATATCCTCTGATGTCTCCTCAGACGTTGTTACAGCACAGTAACTTCTGGATGACACGGTAACCATCGTGTGGAATTCGAAATCTCTGACAAGAGGCTGACTGAAAATGGAAAAAACACTACATGTACTTATTTTTATCTTACTTTTTTCTCTATTCCAACATAATTGTTCAGAAGTCAAAATATCTATCCGTAACCACCAATAAATTATTATTTAAATAGTAGTATATTATCTGGCAGACAGATGAGTGTCAAGCAATAAAGTCAACGATTCAAATAAAAAAATAGACCATTCTTTTAGGAGATGTCCAGATAATCAAATTCATGCAGTGTTTGCTTATTTTACTCATCCAGGTAAATGTAGAGGTACTTAGTATCACGTAGAACAAAGAGCCGCTACGGAGCATTACAATTATCTGTTGATGAGGTCGAATGGACTACGATAGATGTACGTTTACAATTGTGCGGATATGAGGTCGAATGGACTACGATAGATGTACGTTTACAATTGTGCGGATATGAGTTTGGAACTTCTATGTTTTATTTTTTTATTTTATTTAGTGTCGTTTTGGAAAGATGGTTTTGCTCTTTGAAATAATATGTAAGCATATATTCTACTTATATTTATTTAAATTAATAAAAATTTAAATTATTTGGCATTATACACAAATATTGGATGCCAACCCTAAACATTACAAAGAATTGAAGTTTTTCACGCCGCATAAATATTCTCCATTTAACTGTATCTTTCATCTAAACGGCAGTGCTAAAATGTTTTAAGAAGACAAATTCTGATCATAAAATAACCACAATATAAGATCAGGTATTGTGTCGTTTATTTCTCTCTGTGAGTCTTTCTCTCTCTCTCAGTCTGTCTCCCCCCCTCTCTCTCTCCCTCCTCTCTCTCTCTCTCTCTCTCTCTCTCTCACTTACTTCCTTGTATGCAGTTTCAAATATTACCAAGTAGTTATCGTGTTCATCATATTCATCATTTTATTTCATCAAACAGTTTGTCATATATTCTGTATATACTAAAACGTGTTGTTTGTTATCATTCGGAGGACAGATTCTTAGTTAAATAACTTGTTGCTAAACCCTTTTGTAATTTTCATTGTTAAAACAACCTTGTTTTTTACATGGATTAAACAATAAAATATGTTTAAACTAAACAAATTAAAATTGTTAAATTTGGTTGTATCTGTTTATTTCACGCTTAACAGAAACTATTGTATACTTTTCTTTTCCGGTTAATAAGTTTGTTGACTAATGATATTCAAAATGTTGTAATTGGATATGTTACCATGCAAGCATTGTTGTATCTTATATTCATAGTATGAATATATACAATTCCATGCCATACTCTGACACACTATAATATAATGTAACATAGGTTTATGTATTCTAGCCGTAACAACATAGAAGATGCACATTTAATGTTGTTGGTGGAGGTAGTGCTAGTTTTTTGTTTGTTTTAACAATCCCTGACATACAATGTTGTGTATGCATCATCCAGGTAGTACTAATCAAAGAATTCCCCACAAAATAACCCAGGAAAAAACCCTTAGCGCACTGAAAATGGCGGTTGTAGTAATGGTGTAAACGACAATTTATGATATATATTTAGGTTTCCCAACATTTTCTCATACACAATAATGAGTCAGAGGAGGAAGTAAATGCGATCTCAGTATTCTGTAGAGATGTATAAGAGTGCTGTTGGCTATTGCTAAATTTCGTACTGCTGTCCGAACCCGATATTGATAAGATACAAAGAATCAATGGTAAGTAAATATAGTTTTGGTACTTTTTATCAAACCCTGTACCATGTTATCTTATTTTTCACCATTGAAACCAACAAACGACTATATCCTCAGACATTGGGCTACCAATTGGCATACACTATCATTATGATAGGATACATTAGTTTTAGTTTAAACTTATTTTATTGCCAAGTATATACATGTTTTTACAAACCATGGTATGAGTTACAACTAAATATATGCAAACGGGTTGAGATACAAGTTCAATAACTTAGAGACATCTCTCCCCGTACGGTACAATAAATTGCAGGTAAAATCATGGCAGGATATAATGTAAAGATGCTTGGTTTTTGTAGGCAATTAAACAGGATTAATATAAAAAATTGGTTCATGACATTAAAAGGATGTTAGTAAATAATCATATCAAAAGTTGATCCTTGACAAAGATGTACATGTGTGTTTATGAGATATTACAATATATTTAAACGGTAAGAGGAAGATGTAAAAGAAGTATATGGATGTAGAAAGATAGAAGAAGCGGTGAAGAAAGACAGATATACAGAAAGACAGACATGAGATAGAATATCATGTTGGTTGGTCAGAATGTTCGGGAACATGACTTTTGAAGCGTTTTGACTGTTTTATGAATGTTTGGACAGCATTGAAAATGGTAATATTGTCTTTGTATGATAGAGATATATTGCCGGTAAGAAGAAGGTCGGAGTTTAATGGATGAAAGTTACGAGTGTCTCTGAATAGTTGAATGCGTTGCTGTGTGTAGAGTACGCAGTGAAAAAAGTAGTGTTCTGTTGTTTCGGGAATATGACAATGTGCGCAAAGGTTATTATCTAAAATGTGGTTCATATACAAATCATGTTTTAAGTCGCTACAATTATTACGTAGCCGGGTATGCATAATGGAAAGAAATCGGGGGCCGTGGTAGTAGTGCGGAGGAACTGAGGCGGACATTTATCTCGACTGCAAGACAGAACGTTTGAAATAACTTATTGTTGGAGTGTCCCTTATTACCGATGGTAAAGAATTCCACAGGTCAATTGCAGAAGGTACAAACGAATTTGCATATAGCGAGGTGCGTCTGTTTGTATTGACGAACTCATTACGATTTCTTAGACTATATGGCATTAAAAGATCTGCGGATCGGGGAAAAAGAGCGTTGAGGTAAGGTGGTACCATATTGTGTTTTACTTTAAACATAAGTAATAGTTTTTGATATTCCCTTCTGTCACTCAGCTTTAGCCAGCCAAGTTCGTCATAAAGCTTTTGTAAACTTACTGAACGGGTTATACCTGTAACTATTCTGCCTGCTTCAATTTGCATTTTTTCAAGTTTGTCTTTTTCATATTGTGTACAGTTGTCCCAGACCACAGATGCATAATCTAAGTTTGGCCTAATTAGTGAAATATACAGCTGGTTAAGTGTTTTTCGGTTGACTTTGAACTTTAGCATCCTTAGTATTCCTAAAGATTTTGCTGTTGTTGTTATTATATTATTTATATGAGTATGCCATTTACAATCGTTAGACAATGTGACTTCTAGATGTTTATGTGAAGTGGACACATTGAGAACAGTGTTATTAAATGTAAGAGCTGGTGGGTTTGAATTGCCTATATAAAGAACTTCTGTTTTTTCGGGATTAAATGTAACTAACCACTGATCTGACCATTTCTCTATTTCGTATAAGTCGTGGTTAAGAGTATATTGTAACTCATTGAGAGATGATGATGTTGATGCTAAAGATGTATCATCAGCAAACAGTCTTACTACACTTAAAAGATTTTCAGTTATGTCGTTAACGTATACTAAAAACAAAAGGGGTCCAAGGACAGATCCTTGGGGTACTCCTGCAGATACGCTTCTAGAGGCAGAATGAGATTGTCCAACAAAAACCTGTTGTTCCCTGTCACATAAATAATTCGAAAGCTATGAAAGCACTTTACCTTCAACTCCATATTGACGAAGTTTAAAAAGTAAACCTGTATGCCATACACGATCAAATGCTTTTGATATATCACAGAATATTAAACAGGTATGATTTCTAGAGTCAAGTGATCGTACAGCCTGGTGGTATAAGTCAATTAGTTGGTAAACAGTTGAATGACCAGATAAAAAACCCGACTGTTTTTCGTATATTAAATTATTACTCACCAAGTGGTTATAAATGTACTTATATACACATCTTTCCATTAATTTACTTAGACAGCTAAGTAAAGATATAGGACGGTAATTTTCGACACAGTTTTTGTCACCTTTCTTGAAAAGCGGTAGAACAAGAGCAGATTTCCACTTGCTTGGAAAGTGTTCAGATTGGACAGATTTGTTAAAAAGCATACACAGAGGTAGCGAAATTGTTGTTTTTGTATGTTTTAAGATTTTGTTGGATATTGTATCTTGACCGACAGCTTTATTAGCATCTAATGTTCCAATAATATCCTCTATCTCTGTTCTTACCAAAAGTACTCGTTTAAACAATTGGCTTTTTCAAAATCTGTAAAATATAGCTGTTCTACTCCATCATTTGTATTTTTTAGAATTTGTATAGACTCGGAGCTTTTAAAGTTGTTCATTATATTTTTCACGCAATTCCAGAAATTATGTACATTGTGGGTTCGGTTGACTTCTACCAAGTTTTCAAAATTTAGAAAGTAGTGGCGTTTGGCAAATGATTTGAGATTGTTTACTTTATTTCGAAGATGTTTGTATTTGACCCAGTTAAAGTTGTTTGGATTCTTTAGTAAGATGTGTCTTTGGCGGTCTCGATATTTGGAGTATCGTCTTATCTCGGAGTCGTACCAGGGTTTATCATTAGGTCGTACTGTAACTGTTTTAGAAGGTATGCATTGCGACATTAAATTAAGCAAACTGTTCGTAAATTGGTTGCAAGCTTCATCTAAGGACGTGGTGTTTATAAAATTCCAATCGTACGTAAAAAAAAATGGTTTAATTTAACATAGTCTGCAGATTTGTATATCCAAACTTTTCTAGTACTACATTTCGACTTCTTGTGGTTAAGTTGCATAAAGAGGCAAGTAGCTTTGTGGTCGCTTATGGCGCTTTCAATGTCTAAACAACCAGCCTTGATAACCTTTATATACATTAGTGATGAATAGTAAGTTATTCACAGATCCAATCGCATTGACTTCTTGCCAGAGTCAAACGCTAGCTATAATCGTTGATTCAATGTACGACTTTAAATTATATTAATTTTATTATTATTTTATTTATAATACGATAACAATAAATTGTGATACATTTATTTGTATCCGTTTGAGAAACAGTTTATGATTCTTATTAATGTAAACTTCAAAGTATCACGGTATTAAATAAATAGAGATAGATAGAATAATTGTGTCAATGCAACACAAATACACCTTTTTTCTTTTTGTTGACATGGAAAAAAACATACAAACAAGTGTGAAACAAGCTATGATAATTTTTTTACAAGTATTCCATTCCATCGAGACTTTCACTATTAAAGAAAAGATGGCATCTTTCCAGATTTTAACCGAAATATTCAATGCATTGTATAAAGGTTTATTTCATGTCGAGCAGTGAAAGTAAGGATTTAAGAGATAAATGAAACTAGTAGCAACACTATCACAGTAAAACATTGTAGGAATTGTCGATTGTACACTGTCTACTAGCCGTAATGCAATACATTGAGCCATGATACTATATATCACTTTTTCATTTTCACACAGCTATTAAACGCAGCTTTAAGACTAACTAAGAAATAGGTAAAAATGTAAAGGTCATATCAAAATGTGACAAATCAGAGAAAAGACATAACACAAAAAGAAAGACCAGTTACCGCCCTGGAAATACTCACTAAGAACAATAAACCTACAAACGTTTTCGACTTCGGTAATAAATAAATTCCGATGAAATACACATAATGCAATATCCGGTTGCACACAATGAGATGCGTTAACAATGTGGGTCAGGATTTTCCAATGCGACTCTATTTTTAGCCAAATGTTGGGATTTTTCTATTCTTATTTTTAGAACTTAATCTCCCATATTAACGAATAGCAGCAGGAAATTCACTCATATCCGCTTCAGAAAAATTTATGCAGCGGCCTCGTGCACTTTAGCTGACATTAACCGAATTATTCTATTGCTATTATTGAAATCCATGTTCGCCAGTTCAGAAAATTGAGAATTTGTAACTTGTGTAATATGTGCTTGTTCTTTACTTATGTTTACCACTGTTCATTGTCAGATGCTCTCAACGACGACTTGCAACAGTCTCGTGAATAATGAAAGAGGAAAGGAAGTTATCCAGGACATGAAAATTGTCCGAATGTTAATGAGAAATTAAATAAGTCCAGTTTTTAGAAAGTGGCAAATGCTACAAGCAGTACTGTTAAGAAGATTCGGGGTTTTACCCTGTTTATGCCGTCTGGTGGGCTAATTCTGTATACATGTACATAGTGATCTATGACTATAATGTTTAAAGAAAATACAGCCTATATGTCTCTCACGAGATTAGAAGGATTTATATTGAAAACCGAGAAATGTACAAATAAAAGCGTTGTACCCGAGGTAGACATTAGCATATTCTAACAGATCTAACAAATTATATTGTTGAAGTAAAAGTGAAATAATTAAAGCTGCTCCCTACATGTAGTCTATAAATGGTAGATATAAGCTGTGCGTATATCAGATCTTTTGAAATTATCACTGTTTGGAATCCGTAGTTGTGTCAGGCCAGATAGACCTATCAGTGTAATGAAAACCTTTAAACACGTAATTTAAAAAAGTCGGAAATTACATCAGTCGCTGTTTTATTACATGCATATATGCAATCATATGTGATAAAGAATATTTTCAAAACATATAGCTAAACCTGTATATATATATAGGTAAACTAAGATAAAATCCGGTACGTACTCTCGAACCTGTTCTTGTTATATTTTCCATACCTTGCTGTAGTTATGACACACTTATTACTATCTATATTATCTTATTTTATCCGTATGCTAGTTAATCTGTTTTTTTTTTCTGACGCGCCTGCTTGATTAAAAAATTTTCTGAAAAACTACACTGTCCCAGAGAACGTATATATTTTTTATCTCGTAAAATATATAAGAGAATATAATGAAATACGTTTGCAATGTATTAACATTCGTGGTAATGCATTTTAAACTCGAATTACCACACCCAGATGGCTTTATCAAAAAACCCCGTTCAACTCTGTATTTATTACAGGTCCCAGAATGTAAGCAGACCTTTTTGTAAAAACTATATCAGTTGTTCGCAGTTCATAGTAACCACATTAATACGCCCATATAATGTATAGCAAACGACTATGACCACGAACATGAAAATTGTTGCAAGGAACATGGCATAACACACAACTATTTTAAATATAGATACTGGTGCCACGACCAGGATCAGATACAGACCAATGTTTAAATCCATTTCCCATAATCACATATATAAAGACTGAGACTGAAAAAAGATTCATACTAAAGTGCTCAGAGAAAGTATCAAATACAAATTTACTTTGGATAATTTTTTCTTTAATAACTTTCTATGTTTTGAATTAGAATCCATAGTCTCAGGCACCGCTGAGTAGTCTCCCGCTTATTAAATTTATGGCTACTCTTATAAGCCGTCCATTTTTACTGCAATCTTATTCGGTACACACATGAATAGTTAGTACACAGACACAGCCGAGGGATTGATAGAGGATTGAAACAATCCAGTTTGCTCGTAAGGTAAGAGTATTTTATTTAAGTACGGTTTATTGAAGTGTTTAACATATGTTAATGTTAATGAAGAAATATGTCGATTACAGCACAAAAGATAACTACTTTTTGAAATCCGCTTAAACTATCCTGCAGCTGTAGACCTTCACTATGCACTAAGTCAGTACATATAACACGAATTGCTATGAACCAATATTGAAGTCAATCTTAAAAATAATGCCCATGTTCATTCTAGCTGAACAAAAGCAATACATACTTATTTTGTTAAAAGATTTTCATAGACTGAGAATTGATATTTGAAACTGCCTGAAAATAAAATAAAATAAATAAGTGCCTGATAAAATAAACTGACATTGTGTAAGGAAACAGTCAGCATATTTCTTCGTGTGTTTCATTCAAATGTCTGTGTATATATATGTGTATATGTGTGTGTGTGTGTCTGTGTCTGTGTGTCTGTGTGTGTGTCTGTGTGTGTGTGATTTATCATCACTACACCCCCACCCCATTTGATCTGAAAATAAACCCTATTTGACCATTGCTTTACGAACTCCGAACATGAGCGGTACCTTTAGACCGAGATGATACGTATGACCTTTTCATAACCTGGTATAGTGCCGCTGAAGTCAGTGAGATTCCGCGCGGGATATAGTCAATAGCTTCATCAAGCAGATACTGCATAGTGAATGTAGTACCTGTTCTAATATTATTTTGCTCTATATTTCGTCCTTTCCCTCTAGTTATTGAGTGACATTCCTGAGGGGCGTTGTTCATGTATTATTCTGCATTTCATTTTTTTTTGCATTTTACAGTATAATCACTTTCTTATCTAGTTTAGGACGACTTACTAACATTTGATGTATGACTGATAAATAGACGCGTCTTCAGCATTTTGCATTTCTGTACTCGCACAACTTCCTCCAAGGCGCGAAGACTAAGAAGCTAATGGTGGGCAAATCCTGCAACATCGAAATTCAGCTTTCTTATAACACTGAACCCTGTCGCAATCGACACAGCACCCCCATCTATCCATCACCCCACCCCCAAAATAAATAAGATCAGTATGCTCCACTTATTTAAAGTTATTTATAATTGGGTGTTTTTATTATAACAGTGCATGTATGCTATGGGATAAAGTTCAGTTTTTAAGGTTAGAGATAAACATTTTTCTATGTTGTTGATATGATTGAATGCATGTTTTCCCTTTACACGCCCAAAGTACCACTGGCAGACCGCAGAATATCCCTTTTTAACCAGCGGTTGAAGTCAACTAAATACAATGTAACTGACATGCTAACTACCAGTTCTCTGTACCTAAGTGTTTAGTTGCGATGCAACAAAAACAAACAATAACTTTAAAGTTGAATTAAAACTTAAAATATATATAATCAGCAGACGAAACTGTATCAAATATTACGTTCACACAACGCATTTATTGCATTACTTCATCATAATCTTTATTAAAAGAAGTAGTAGCACTAGTTGCTGTACAATTATCATAATTTTAGTAGTAGTAGTAGCAGTAGTAGTGGCAGTAGTAGTAATAGTAGTAGTAGTAGTAGTAATAGTAGCAGTAGTAGTTGTTTTTGTTTTTGTAGTGGTGGCGGTAGTGGTAGCTGTAGAAGTAGAAGTAGTAGTAGTTTGAGAAGGAGTGGACGAAGAAGGACGACGAAGAATAATAGTCCTCGTGATTAGTTTTTAGTGATTGATATTTCCTTGTTCATAAATCTAACGCGCATTTAATGTATAGTAATATCCAGAAAGCCAATTAGGCCCAGTCATATGAAACAGACGCATAGAATCAGTTCCTTAT
The DNA here is from genome assembly GCA_007844125.1 of Sinonovacula constricta. NCBI lineage: Eukaryota > Metazoa > Mollusca > Bivalvia > Cardiida > Solecurtidae > Sinonovacula > Sinonovacula constricta. The sequence goes on from CM017572.1 coordinate 7,053,124, forward strand.
TGAAAAAATATTGTTTTACATGGTTATATGGTGTTATATATTAAAATTCTGAAAGTCATTTTAGTCTTTGTTTTCTCAAAACTACATTCAATCCAACTTAATATACGTACTGGACGTTTTCAGACAAACATACTATCTCATTCGCATTCAGAATTGATTATAATGCATCGGAACATAGATATCCGCCAACATTCAAATTACTATTTTTGTTTACCGATTTCCAATTTTGATTTTTTTTTTTAAATTTCACATAAAAGATAAAAAGCAGGTTAAATCGAAAACTTGGTTGGTGCCGAGTATAAGAAAGTTTATCTGGTTCGCTAAAGCTCGCCAAGATATTCGCTTCTCGCTCACTAGAGAAACGTTCTCATTCTCGGCAACAACCATGTATTCTTTATTTCCTCAAACTGTACGAATCGGTTAACTGTTGTACGTATACTTCTATCTCTCAGGTCTGACAGCCCGTACCCCGCGTTTCATCCTCTATGGTCCTATCCTCTTTCATTTAACGGCATACATTGAACTAAGGTGTATCCAAGCTGGCAAATGTCTTTACCCAGTACTCTGGATGGAGTTCGAATCCACGACCTCCTTTTCTGTAATCAGGTGCTCTACCACCTGGTCTACCAGGGCAGACAGCGTTTAACCTTCTTTATTGTTAGCCAGGCATCTACCTTCAGACGCTATTGAAGTAAGCTGAAAAATCCCATTACCTGAGGCAGGGATCAAACCCAGGACCTTCTGCTCCCGAAGCAGGTGCTTTAGCAACTGAGCTACATGGGCACCTGACTCTGGGGAGAGCATAATCACTACATAACGTAACCCCTGTTGTTGAAGTTCATTGTTAACAAATCCGAATGCGAATGTGATAGTATATATGTTGTTCTGAAAATGTCCGATAATTACTATTAATTAATATATTACATTGAATTGAATGTATTTTGAAGAAATCAAAGATCATGTATGGTAAAAATACTTGCAGAATTTGAATAAATTAATAACTAATCTAGGCTAAAGACACGCGTTCACTTTGGCTCAAAATAACGGAGGCTTTTTTCTATTTTATCTCTTTTGAAGCGAGTCGTTTAGTTCTAGTTACTCAGTAACGTATATATTCGTACTTATACGGTATCGCCACTTAGCGCCTGAAGTTGTCAATTGTTAACATGTACATTAGTAATTTGTGACTTGATAATTGTGACTTGAGATTTGTAACTTCTAAATTGTATGCGATATAGGTGAATTAGACTTAAGCACATGCACTGTTGCAATTTGCAAATTAAAAATTGAATATTGGCGGATATCCCCTTCCATACTATCCAATGTAAACTAGACCTCTCTGTCAAACAAACGTCAGGCGTGTACTTGAAATGGTAAGAGCACTATGATAACTGGAGGTTGCATGTGGATTAATATAGCTATTGGTGGGAAATTCTGATTTCTAAAAATAGGTATTGTGGGTTTAAACGCTGGTATTATATTTGTCTTCGCCTAGCATGGCCACTAGGTATGCAAATAGCTTTTCTGTATCGATTGACAATATTAAAGTGTAAGGGATTATGTCCCGTTACCGTAATGCTTCGCCAACTCCATGAAACTAACTTAATTGGTACAGTACTCGCTTTCAGTGGCAAGGATTGTTATTTATTTACATAAATACACTAATTTGTATCTTAAAGATGTACATCCTACTTTCCTAGGCACAGTGTACATTTTGTCTAAACCAACATCATGAACGTTAAATATTTCACAAATAAGCTATCGGCGTCTACGATGAACATTTTTTTCAACAAGGCCACCCATGCTTTGAACATGCTGGTCACGATAAGCCTTTACCGATAGGACCTGCCAAATTGTCTAGTGTGTATACCGCTTACAGCGTTTTGCCGCGTACAGAAGCCTACTAGAGATATATTTGGTTTATCACATTGACCTAGCCCCGGTCACACAGCGCTTCACGGCTTAATCACGTACAAAACGTTAGGAAAATATGGTGGACGTGGTAGTAAGTGATTTTTGGTTAATTTTGGCTTGGCCGTGCCTTGTACGGGGTATGACTGTCGGCGGTTGTTCCTCTGCTGAATCACCGCCTAAGAACGGTAGACCACGTTCAGTCACGTCTAATCTTGGGTTTTAATTTAGTTTCAGTCTACTAAAGTCAAAACTGCCAAACATATGTTACATTTAAATTTATTACATTAATACAATGTGTAATATCATCAGTGCATATAGCAGTATATCAAACATCATTATCACATCGACATTCTCTCTCTCTCCCTCCCTCCCTCCCTCCCTCCCTCTCTCTCTCTCTCTCTCTCTCTCTCTCTGTCTCTCTCTCCATGTCTTGCTAACACTTCAACAGCCGCCAAGCCATAATGTGGTAATCGATTTTGTAGTTGGTACTTGCCAAGTCGAAGCCTGTGAAGAGATGAGTCAGAATGAATACGTTTTAGATATTTGGTGGTTGTTCTGTGGGCAATAAGTGTTTCGTTGTTTCAAATAACTTATAAAGTGTGTCTTCCTGTAGTTGAATATCGACCGTTTGTGTATTTCTGGTATTACTTATAAAATGATAGGGCAGGATAATAATACATGCTCTTTACGTCAGTGTGATACCAGGTTAGTGTTATTCGTGCAACATTATGTTTAATGGTTTCTATTCTCCTTTGAGGGGAAAAGCCATAAAACTCTCGTTTACAATGTAATCTGACCGAAGCAATTAAAGAAGTACACGGCACAGAAGAGTAACTAATACTATGTCGAGTAATCTAGATTGTTATAAGACCCTTATAAAAATTGATACACGCCAATTGAAAATCATAACATTTAGTTATGGTTGGATATTCCACAATTGCGTGGTTCTCTTATTTCCAAAAATACATTATCATACCATCAAACCATAGCAATATTGATTGCATTTTAACAGTACGGTTATGGCCCCGCAGTATAAATTTCTCTGTACTACTGTGTAAGTTAATATCTTAGAGGAGGTGTCTGTTATGGGTGCGTTGGATTGGTATTTCCTATCCGAATATCAAAGTTTCGGTGTGTGTCATGGAGAGTCATTGTGGTTAAAATACCCTTGAATAAGCCCTATTCATAAGTATTTATAAGGCCGTAACTGCTGGGTTTGCCCTTTTTGATCTGTTAAATGACTCATCGCAAACTTACATGTGAATACCATTGTTCTGTGCCATTTCAAATTTTCGGAAATGTTGGAATGTTCATAAGAATTTGTCATATTTACTTATTCATACAAACAATTATGAATGTGGCTTGTAATGCGAATATGAAATGACGTCAGACGAATATTGTGTTCTTGTGTGTGAATTTACACTCCTATGTTACAATTTTAGTAAGTTATTTTAAATCAAATATCACTTGAATTTGTTAAACTAGATAGATTGTACAGCGATTACAATGTACTTTAAATGTACAGCTAAATTGTCTAACTCAGGACTTGTCTGACCTTTGCGTTATACACGTACGTAATTGACAACGAAGTTAACCAAATTGATATCAATTTCGGTTTAACATTACGTAAATATGATATTTTAACTAAACAAATAGGATAATAAAAGGTTAGACCTGTTGTGCATACCTTTTACACAATTTATTTAAGCTGAATGTTTGGAAAATATCGATTTTTGGTGTGCAAATTTAGAACCGTTGTCAGAAAAAGAGATGGGATGTTTTTCAATAAATATACAGCAATGGCATTTAAACATGCCGAATCTTGTGTAGAAAAGCAAAATAGTCAAACCACTAGTTGACACTCTCCAGAAAGTCTGGTAACCGGTGAAAAAACTAGTTCCTCCTGATGGGTTTATAAGGCTGATACTGACAGAATATAAATGCCATTTTAAAAGATAATAATCCATTTTCTTTATGGTAAAAAGCAGAAATTCTCAAAATTAAAATTGTAACTAGCAGTATAATTCTTTAAATTACACATGAACTGCCATTACATTAAACACAAATATAGTATTCTTAGAGCCAATCATTTTTTATAATTCTGCTTGAAAGAAATGTCATCTTTTAACAAAGGAAAATGTTTCGCTTATCATTTTGTTGTAAATTGATTTATCAATAGATAACATATAAACGTGGTTTCATATATACCGCAAACATATTTCTTTGAAGCGCATATTCATAAAATTTCCAATTATCTTTCATTGTTTAAGACTTTTACTTTAAAACAGATTAATTAGAAGGATTATAATAAATTGTGAGTTGACAAAAGCGTAATTGTACAATTCATTACTTGTTTTTGCCCTTTTAATGAGACGTAGCCTACATAAACGTTAAACGAACTGGCATTGATTTCGATCTTATCTAAGGTATCTACTTTATTTTAAAAGAACAAACGGGACAAAAACGAACCTGTTGCCTATATTTCTGACACGATTTAGCTTAACTCCTTTGCAGAATGTTATGAAAATATCAAGTTTGGGTAGCAAATCGAATAGGAACTAGATTTATAGCGCCTGTGCGGTTAAATTTTAATATGACCAATCTTGTCTTAAAAGCACCATTGCCAATTAAGTGTATGTAAAAAATCTAGATATTTTTCTGACCGGAATAAAAAAAAAATTTCACACCCTACATTCGCCCTTCAATATTGTAAGGTAAGATGTACATAGGCTGCGACATACAACATGAACAAAGCATTCTAAAGAGAAATCATCAATTACCTATGTTATTATTATTAAATGTGCGGCTTAAAGGACTATTAATAACTTGAAATAAGTATTAAATGTTACATTAAAGTACAAATGATAAATTAAGACCACCTTTAACACAGGTGATTATTACTTTATTATTATTATCATTATTATTGTTATTGCTGTTGTTATTGTTAGTTCGGGTAATTGCGTGAAATTAGGAGGTTGTTATTTGGAAAGAAAATGCAACGTTAACGTGCGTTTGAACTGTGGCGATGGCGTTTATATGGGTACAGAAAATGTGTGTTATTGTGTAAACTTTATGAATATTTTAAATGAAATGAACTCACCATACTCATGAAAGATATAGATATCATCTATTTTTTTTTATCCGAAACGAACTTATTGGTCAACTATCTTATTGTTATCCTTATTGCCATAAACGTCTAAAAATGCCTTGGCAATGACCTGATGTCTAGAAAATTTAACCGGTGGAAAAAAGAATGTCTATATTATGGTGATTATTGCTGTATTTAATTGAAAACACACAGTTCACTGTATTTCCAACATTAAATAATGAGCGTTTGTACATATTTTAAAAATCTTACATTGACTTTGCTCGGCATTTTCTGCAGGCACTTACGTTTCGCAGAAATAGCAGGAAGACTAGCTCTTCTCATTTGTGTACATGTATGTCCTCCAAGGGTCTGTACGCACGATATGTTTTATATACTCTACATGAATCGGTTGAATCCATCGCAGCGTCCTCAGCGGGAGTCATGAAGTCATAGATTTAGGTTTTTATTTTACTAGCGAAGCCCCGACTGGAAGTCTTTTCTATGGCTCCAGGTGAGGGCATTGCGAAATGAGAAGAAATTCGCACACCTTGCGGCGTCAGCGGTCCAGTTAATAAATGTCTACGTTTAATCCAAATATGTGTTTATAAGCATATTCCATCCAGTGCCGTAGGCGCTTGTCAACATGCGTCATCGGTGTACACAGCGTCACTCGGTGTACACACTGTGTGGTAATTACATATAAACACATATACGGATATAGATATACAGATACAAGGGTTTGTGATTAATATTTGACAACTTTGTTTATTTCAGATTCACCATACATACAGTGGCTGAAACGGACAGATAGAAATCAACATGACATAAAGAGAAGACATATGGAGTCAAGATAGTCAATAACAGATAAATTAAGGGCTTGATATTCGTTCGTTTGCTGAAATCTTTTAAATCTGTTTAAGAACACATTATTCGTCAGTAAGAGAAATAAAAAAAATATGGACTTCTATTATTGAACATTGTCTTAAAAGTAGGTCATTGAAGGCAAAGTGCCCTGTACATCCAGATATAGGTTGCAAATATATTGGACCTATCTCTAATAACAAAAGTCTACATCGTTACCTAAAATGTTCTTTGAACCGCACTCCATACGCAATGGAAACCGTACCATTGATGTTGACAATAAACATCAATTCCGGATGCCAATGTGTGTTAGCAGGAAGAACGATTCTTTGCAAGAACGAAGAATGTCTCCATGTTACGAGTCAGACTGTTGTAGCAAATTGTATGCTGTTGATGGGCCTCATGTCAAGACGTCTCAAAGGTCTAAAACTTTGCAACTAAGGAGTGATGGTCGTTTGTTGGCAGATCGAACTAATCGAACAATACACGAGTCGCACGCGTGTTTGCCAAAAAGTGAACTTAGATCGCAGTCGCTAAACAGAGAAGGACATAAACAAAAAAAGTGCACTTTTACGATTAAGCATATTCGAAAACATTTAAGCCGGTCAGTGAAGCCCAAAAGTCCTGTGTATAGAATAAAAAAACCACGAGGTGGTTATGAACCATACACTGTGATGTCAGCACCACTTACTGAATCTACATACAAATATGAAACCTATCCAGTGCAAGCAGAGGACTTGGATGGGCCTTCGTTACTAATTGCAGAGAGTCAATTCAGTGTAGGTTTATCATCATCATCATCATCATCATCATCATCATCATCATTGTTTGATATGGTATAACCGCTTACAGCACATTGATAACTAAGCTTATAAGCATTTAATTTATATACAAAATAACAAAAATACGCGAGCGTACGTGTGTGTGTCAAGTTGTGCTCGGGCAAATGTTCTTGAACAATAAAATCTACCGCCCTCGGTACTACATTGACTTAAAAAATCGTTAAATATCGCAGTTTGATTGTGCTGTTAGTTCTACCTTATAAGCTGTTAAAGGTATACATATAATGGTGATTCACAGGGCATTTGGTGATATGGTTTGGTTTAAACTTATTTATTTGCAATAGAAAAACATATACACATCAAGTTAAACTATGGGTTAACATGTGATCGACATAAGGTGCTATACAATATGTACAGAACAAACTACTACAATCCAACCACATCTAATACAAACATAAAAAAACGATAAATGATTAAACAACAAACCAAAGTACATGAAATCTATGCAACTTCATGAAATAATGACGACGGATGATGGTGAAGTCAATGACAACTATACAATCTGCTAAACACTAAATAAACGGCTATATTAATCAATATAAATTTGTATTCTACAATGACTGGCGCTCAATGTCCATGGCTCTCTAAGGCCCGTTAACTAACTGACCAAAATTGACAGTATTCTACATCCTGGCAGCTGTAACGCGACCCTCTGGTATTAGTAAACATTCTTGAACTTGCCATCGACTAACTTTCGTAATAGTTATCGGATATACTCGACAATGGAAAGAAGGTGTGTATACATCTATTCGTTTTATACCGCCAACTCGAAATATGTAAACAATTCACTTGATTCGAAACCGCAACTCTTTCTTCTTATCCAAATAAGCTTGAATTACTTGGAAATTCGTAAAATATTGAGATTTTCTTTTGAACGTAAATGTTTTTTTTCTATATGACATAGTGAAGGCATGTTGGCTATAAATGGAAGACTGCGACTGCCTACACTTTATTGCTATAATTGCACATTTATTATACACACACAAACATAAAATATGCAGCACGAATGCATGAGGATATTACAATTATAAGCAAATTTATATTTCATATTAAACAAATAAATATAATGTTGTTCCTTTATTCGAACTCGCAAACCTTCCATTACTTTCTTACAAATATGGCAGGCTACCCACTGCACTATGGGAACTTCTTGCTGAAAAGCTTTGAAAAATCAGGGACTATTTTATCCGATTATATGATATATGATTATTTAATCACGGAACTTTTACGCAGTTGACCGAGAGCAGCATACAGGTTTAACCGAAATGTCACCGAGGGTAAGGTCAACATTATTTACTTATTTGCGATAAAACAACAGACCACAACCAATGTGTTTAAAAGAAGGATCACGGACGTGAGACCTCCAATGTGCCGTATAGAGCATGCGCTTTAAACTAGAAGATGGTTATCCTGCGAACTAAACGCTCCATTTATACGGTCGATTCATAACATAAATATTTTAGAGGTTTAAACCATAACTCCGATGGGAACTAGACTGTCTGCTATTTTGCTTTATTCTTTGTTGTCTGTTACATTTGTTATTACAAGCTGCCTCGCTAACATCAGTAGACTCGGTTTCTTTTTGTTAAACAAGACCTCGCCAAACGGATGCGATTTCCTATTAATACCTTTCTGTTGATGCTACGTTTTATATTTGCAAGCTACACTGGTAAATAACGGAACACTCGACTCTTTTCTTTGAAAAGGGACTCACATAACAACTACGGCATCGTGTAATAGGCTGCTACACTTTCGTCGTCTTCATAAGAAAATGAATTCCAAAAGAGGCAACGCCCTCAATAGTGGCACCAAAATGTCTTCTGCTGTGTCTACCACTTTATACGCTTTCATTACTTTAAAAAGATATGTTGATATTTAAAAAGTGATTTACTTCCTTTGGCTGATATCACGTATTGATACAGGATATAGGAAATACGATTCATTGTTAGCATAAAAAATAAGAACAGTTTGTGTGCGTGGACAAAATCTCGCATTGTTCAATTTTGTTTTAATTTCAGAAGGATTTGCCATACGCTTTTATGGTACGAGAACATACTACATATGTGCCGACATACAGATATCCGCAATACAGAGACGAACCTTCACGTTGCCGAACGTTTTCGCAGAATAGTTGCCGTGACCTTGATCCCACACGGTTTGCTGCTGCTGGGTTTTTCTACACAGGTACGGACTATCTTTTGAAAAGTAAAATCATTAACATAGTCTCTTCAGGTTAAGAGTTGAATACGAACTAAAACAACAAGATGAGGACACTATAAGTGATGCTTATGTAGTTTCCATCGGCAGTTGTTAAGTGTTTGCTTTTTAAATTAGATCTTATCAAGTTTTCCGCTAGTCGCCTGTTTAAATGAAACCACTTAATCCTACATCAGATGTCGTATCAGTTTGTCATATGGACGTCGCTTTAATATTTTATCAAAGCGACATATACCAGTTTTAGAAATATATGTACCCGTAAGAAGAATAGCGAAGGTTATTTTTTTTTTTATCTCAACTGAGAAAATGTTTGAGCATGTAATATTTGAATCATTACTACTAATTACATATAAAATTAGGTCAAACGGTAAAAAAATTCAACATGCATGGATAATATTGATGACAACAGGTCCTGGTGACCTTGTGCGATGTTTCTGGTGTGGAGTTGGGTTCAAGGATTGGACCCCGCATGACAATCCCTGGTACCAGCATATCAAGCTGTCACGTGACTGTGGATTCCCAGCATCTGCCATTAGTCCAGAAGAGCTGCATGCTTACAAGGTAATTCGTCGTTTCACTGGTCTAAGTTAATGCTGGTACGCCACAAACAGGCAAATGTACTATTAGCCTTTTGCGGATTGTTATAAAACAAATCATTTGACAAGGTCTAAGAAACACTTTGATAACCATTATCTGCGTACAGAGCGATCCACATCACACGCAATAAACATGCCTGCGTAATAGCATACTATTTCTTTGCTACTTTCTTAGTTCTTACTTTACTTGTAGGCTGGAATCGGCATGTTTGAAATGTCTCATTTAATGCACAGTTCCAATGACCTATGGTAAGTGGCTTCTTAAGGTCCACCTTTCAGGTTGGTTGAATTCAAATGGAGTCTGCTGACATTCGAAATTGTTGCCGCAGATCACATCCAAGTTAAAAAATGAAGCTGGATGTATCATCATGTAAAGAATTGTCTTATGGACATGTTCATGCTCTTTAGGATAGTGCTACTACGCCTTACAAACAAACAATTTTCCGCTTTCTGACTGAAATCATTTTGACAAAACGAACTATCTTGCGCAGTACTGCAGGATCGTATAAATAAATCTGTTAATTCCTTTTTTAACGTTGATCGTAGACTTAAAGGTTTAAAACATGTCATTTTCTCCATCGGTACCTGTCATTCCATGTCATGTATAGTAACAACTAAGTAGGTGATCAGATTAAGGTAAGATAATTAACAGTTAATGGCCTGTATTAAAAATGTAATATATGCGCGTGTAAATTACACTTGTCTACGTTATATCTATCTGTACAGTGTAGTTCTGTTTTTCGACATTATAAGTCAATAATTAAATAAATGCACTTATCTGTTCAATACCTATTCGTCTAAATGCTATAATGTTGTCATTTTTTAACTTTTTTGTTTAAAGGAACAAATAAGAGCCGAACAGTTGCCATCGCAAGGTTTGTACAATTACTTGTGTGTGCGCGCGTGTGTGTAGAGGGTTGCGGGTTGGTGTGTGTGTGCGTACAGTTGTGTGTGTGCGTGTGTGTGTCCGTGTGGTCTGTGTGTGCCCTCTTTTTCGTTGTGTGAGGGTGCGCCAAGGGGATTAGTGTCGGACAACGTACAAACATTTAGTAATATCATGCACAGGTTGTGCAGAATGATGCTACATTTGCATTGCCTACCAAAACATGATATAAAACAATATGATTAACTAAGATGGTAGGTTAAAAATATCGGTTAACATTTATTAATATATTTTATATGTTGCGTAATAAATGCACAATGCCCTACAGTAAATTTTATAAATAAAAGTTTTTTATTGCTTAAATTCTTTTTTCAAGCCTCGCCTTTATTTTCAGAGGGAATAAGTCCGTCACACTATCCCAATTACGCCACTGTTGATACTCGTGTATCGTCATTCAGTAGATGGCCCAAAGCAACACCGACGAGTTGGGCCTTGGCCGAAGCTGGCCTTTTTTATACAGGTAAGTACATTTTTATGAATGTTTTGGTCTACTAAACTAATCTACCGAAAAAAATATATATTGGCTACCACAGATTCTCAGCGTGTGGGTTCGACATTTTCTACTTACCTGCTGAATGATTTTATTTATACCAACATAATTTTAATATGTCTTCTGCCACCATTAACATCTTCATGTCGCTAATATAGCCTGTCTTTAAAATTTTACAAGGCGTCAACGACAGCGTCCGATGCTTCCACTGTAATGGCGGTATGAGAAACTGGGACGACGGCGATGATCCTTGGATAGAGCATGCGCGTTGGTTTCCTTCCTGTGGTTTCGTCAAACAGGTCAAAGGGGATGAATACGTCCGGTTGGTGCAGCTGGCTTCTAACGACGATGAGGAAGGCGCTGCGGTACGTAACTGTTATTATTTTTAGGTAAATGTGTAACTTATATTGGTTATAATATTTTGGTTGAAACCTATTCTTAGGTATACGTTGATCTTCTAAGGTCGGGCGATAACATGCGGATATGGAAACCTATAGGAGTACAAGAAATCGGTTAACAACCCGTTTCGGGTGCCTATGTACATATGACCTCGGAATAAACTAAATCAGCGCACAGTTTATTTCCATCTTCACTTTTAAATGTGTACTTGATGACCTCTCCGACCTCCTATCGAGCTGTTATAGGGGACACAATTTCGGGAATAAATCGGAAGCGTTGCCGATAATTGCATACCTGTGCCCCCGAGCGAACCACGCCAGCTCCCAGATGTGTTGATTGGTTTAATCATTTTGATTTGAACGACAGCAAGAGTAAATATGAATAATGAAAACAATATTATTTCTTTACACAGGTACAGTCCCCGGAAATAGTGAAAGCTCTTCAAGCCATGACATTGAACGAACCATTGGGTAAGAGTGGTAAATTGTCATATTTGTTTTTGTTATACTAATTTGGTTGCTAAGGCCTGTTTAACCGGAGGAAGTCATTACTTCATAGCTGTATGGATGTGCTATACACGTGAATATAAAATATCTTTCTAAACACCGATCATGCAAGCAATTAAATTGAAGCAAACAAAGACCTACATAGCTTGCATGCGTATAGCAGGACTGGTCTAAACACTTGGAGCAAAAGAGAAATAGGGAGACCTTAAGGAAAGAAGTCCATATCCTTACGAAAAGGAAAGGATTCAAAATAGTTCACGGTTTTCACTAAATCATTCTAGCAGATGTCGTCATATTATAAGCCCTTTTCGATGACTAATGACAAGTTATTACACTTTGGGCCCCTACCCAACTGATTGCTGCAATGTCACATGACACAGGACATATAATAATTCTCTACTAGCGTGTACTTGTCTCTGGCAAGTTAACAGCAAAGCGAGACAATACTATCGTGCTATCAACACAACACAAAGGTCTTCTTGCTGTAAAACTGAAAATCTACACAGACATGGTTTAACCCATCACAACCTCATTATATTCCCTTTATATTTTGCCCGTGAGTGCTCTGGATCTACTATATCAAGCAGTTAAAACTGTTTTAAAACATGGCCTCGGTGTACATTAAACACAAATGTCCTTAAACTTGGCAACTAAATTGTCAAAGAAATGAGTCTGCTACGCCCAATTGACCAAGCAATTGTACTTGAAGTTAAAGCTAAATAGCCCAGCAAAAAATGGTCTACTGGGACCTTAAAACAATTTTATCTCAAGCGATCCTAGTCCACCGTAGGCATCACACAATTCAACGAAGCCATCACTCAACCATCTGCAAATTCTATCGAATCAACACACAGGAGTCCCAAGAATGAGTTGTCAAAGAGCCTTTGAAGTAACCGCCAATAAGACGTTTTGCACCAAAGCTCACTGTCCATCATAGTTTCGACTAGGCATAATTCGATTTTTCGGAGTCCACCAAGTCACATAAAACAGCAATCCCCGTAAACTTTACCGGATGCATTTTATTTTGTCGACATGTTGTCTAACACTGCAATAGATACATTTTGTTAACGCACATATAATTGAACATTATCAGGAAATGTTTATATTAATCCACATGTCTTATTGCCCTACATGACTTACCTTAAATACCAGATAAACTGTGTATTGGTGTCAATATAAAAAAATCATAATGTATAATACACCGGCCGCAATAGCTCAGGTGGTAGAGCGTCGGCTTGCGGATCGGGAGGTCGTGGGTTCGATCCCCGGCCGGGTCATACCAAAGACTTTAAAGTTGGTAGTAGTGGCTTCCCTCCTAACGCTCGGGGCTAAAGGGACAGCATTACGCTTGACTCGTCGGTGTCAGTATAATGGACCGGCCGGGTTCAGTCCCTGGGCACCTCATAAGTGCCCCTGTGCTATAATGATAGAAATGTCGCTGCGCAGTATCGGCAAAATGCCGGCTAATCCCAATCCCAATCCCTAATGTATAATACGTAAAATAATACGTAACCAGCAACTTTCTTTAAATTAAAATGACAGTATTCATTTCACTTTACTTATACTTTGGTTTGTTTTATCCATGTAAATAATGGTCGAGTTCATAATATAAATTAAAATCAAGAGATAAACAATGATGGTGTCCTACAGGTGAGGTACCGACAAGAGAATCTGAAAAGCCTATATACACTCCTGCGGCTCAGACAGTTATTGACATGGGATTTTCCAGGGAAGCAGTTTCTATGGCAATCGATGAGTGCAACAGGGAGCGTATGTACACTGTCTTATACATACTCATTCGTTTTAAAATTGTAGTTTCTTTCTGTGTGCCCTATTCTGGTAATTCATACTTAATTTTCGACACCTCAGATGACATGCGAAAATACCCAAAAGTGAACAGTCCACCGCCATCCCTCACTGAGTGTTGTGGTCGAAATTGCAATGTGAATTTACACACACACACAACGGGTTGTGTATTTTGGTGATAATTTAGACTAAACTAAGAATATATGACAAAGTCCTATGAGCATTGCAACATATACCAAACTCCGGAAAAGGCACAGAACAAAGGTATTTCACATGCATGCCAAGCGAAAAGTAAGAACAAATTTGTCATTTAACGAAAGGAGCAAACCCGACAGTTACCGCCTTGGAACCCGACAGTTACCGCCTTGGAACCTACTGGATCTTTTGATTTTTTGTTGCAGACCCTTAGTAATAAAATAGTTATGATATGTAAATTATTGACTTGCCATTACTATTAGAAGCAATGTGACCAAAAATGCTTCTTTGAATGCTTAAAAAAGTTGTTTTTTTTTCCCCCAGAGCATATTCCATTTAAACATACCTGAGTACAAGAACGTACCATAATTTATGGTAAAATGTTACTTTTTAGCGTAATAAGCGTATCAAAATATTATCTTATTTTGAAAATTTTTTTTTATCGTTTTCAGGAAAAAGGTGGAACGCAGAAGTTTTAACTAACATTTTGTTTGATAAGCTAGACAGAGGCGAGACTTTGCCTGTAGATAGCCCAAGACCGAAGTCAAAAATGGAAAGTTTCATTAAAATGGACACCAGTAAGTCATTTTTATATTATCATTTACTAGCATAACGAAATATATCTCGATTAATATTACCCGTTAAATTGTATTGTTTAAAGTACGGATGTGTGCGTACTTATTTAGTATTGCGTATTAACCTTATGTTTAAATGTAATTTTTGTGATGTTGTTTACTCAGTAATATTGTAAAAAACGCTCAGAGAATCATTCTCCCTGTTTTCCAACCAGGGCATGTTAAACAGGGTTTACCTATACATGTATGTATATATATTCTATTTATTATATATTTCGATTTATGTTTCATTACTGCGACGCAGGTCTACTATTCAACTTACCTAAAGTCACATCGTTTCCTATTGTCTGTCCATGTATCAATCTGGGTCTTTCTTCACCAATGTTGGACTGCGCAACATAAATTCCATAATTTTTCATTTCAGCCGAGTCTTTGGTTGAAGACGAGCTTGTCGCTCAGAACGAAATTTTGAGGAAACAGTTTACGTGCTGTATTTGTGAGGAAAACGAAGCAAATATCCTGTTTCTGCCTTGTGGGCACGTGCGCATATGCGACAAGTGCTCTTCTGACGTGACTATGTGCATGGTTTGCACCAGTACAATTAAAGAAAAAATCAAAACATACAGAGGATAGGCTTCTATATTTAAATTTCAATGCAATCCAAAGAAAGTATTTAAAATAAATATCTGAAGCTGAACGACCTTCGTGCGAGCGACATGGCCAGAGACCTTCAGTCCCCACCCCCCTATACAACGGTAAGGAGATCCAACGTGTTTTATATGGCATAATGATTATATATGGATTCGTCATTCTGCGGTTGACAGAGAGTAAATTCGTATATGGCGAGAGTGGCTCGAGCGCAGTCGTTTAAAAACAAAAAACAATTATAAAACAGTTCTTGGTAGATGTCGTGATAGGTAGATTTGTTTATCATTGATATCACCGGTACCAGATACAGTGGTAGATCGACTGAAAAATTAGTCTGTTAATATGTATTGCACCTGTGATTAAAACTTACTTATCAACACCTTTGTTGTCTAAATTTTTCGATGAAAGATATCTAAAACCCTTTCGATCCGGTCCATCAAAGGATCTAAGAGCAATCACCTGTGAGTTAAGTCTTAAAGGTGGCATCCGACAGTTGTACCAAATGTTTTCTCTCAAAAAGCCAGAATATGTCATTGTTACCTGAAAAGGTCATGCAAAGTGCGGTTCATTGATTTTGACTCGTATTATGTGAACAATCAAGCATAAATAGTCACTTTTGAGATCACGGAATATTGTTAAGGTTATACGAGTAATCCACTTTGAGGTTGATCTTTATTTTAGCAGCATCATGCTTTTTTATAGATTAGGAAAGAACAAACATTAAAAGTTTTCGCGATTAGCACTTCTTAGAGTGTAACAATGTTGTGTAAACAGGTTTGACTTTGCTGCTGAATGTTATAAAATAAAGACAATAAGTTGCAGTAAAAAGCGTGTTGCCCAGGCTGCACCTTTATGCTCAATAAATCTAAATAGCACATTAAAATCCCCTAATTTTATGTAAATGGAGCATGGAAACTCAGAAAGGCACCGACAAATTCGAAAGATGCTTTGTATAACTGATATTAGTAAGAAAGCTTAAATGTGGGGTTTTAGTTTCATTTTATTTTAAAATTCTTGCGACAAAAAGATCGTTTCGCAATATATTATTATGTATTACATGTATTACAATTTTGAAATGCACATTTTAGTTAAGTGGTTGAGAATGTGGTCTCATGATTTGTATATATATATATATATATATATATATATATATATATATATATATATATTCATATTTAAGCTTTACATGACATAATGCACATATACTATGTTTATTGCATCATTAAACCCTCTAAATAACACGGCTTAATAATGCCATTCTTTCTGGCAATGCTTTTCTGTTGGGACTACGGTACTGTAGAAGATTTACTGCATGCAACAGACACACGCTTTTTGGTTGTTGCGGGTTTATAAATAGGTAAATAAGAAAAGGTCCTATCAAAATTTTCACAGATATTTAAATTTTATGTACCAGTAGACAAAGGCAAACAAGGCAAATGCAAATGTGACAAAAACACGAAGACGAGACATAACACACATAAAGAAAAACCATCAGTTACCGCCTTGGAACGGTCAATCGGCAAAAGGGCCAACTGGTGTGCTTAAACCTGGTTTGTGGAGCGCTCCAACCTCGCACTTCCTGAAGGTTTTTCTAGCAAACAAACAGTGTAAATAACAACATCCCGTCAAAGTGAAACAACTAACAGTAAGCACCTGCATCGGGAGTTAAAACAGATACAATGAACTTATATACATACATAACAACTAGCAACAAAATAAACTATAAACATATGGATAGTAAGTACAGTAGATAAAAGCCTCAGCAACGTAAAAACAAAAACCCCAAACGAGAGATCAGTTTGAAATAAAACAGCCCAAGCGCTGATATATTAGAAGATATAGGAACAAATAAAACGGCCCAAGCGCTGATATATTATAAGAACAAATAAAACAGCCCAAGCGCTGATGTATAGCAAAATCAATTTAAATATGGCATATTATGCCATGACATCATGTTCCAAAAGTGTCAAAAGTGAAATGTAAAAAATACGAAAGAAAACATCGAAATTTAGAAAACAACCTACCAACAAAATAAAACTTAGTATTGTTAAGAGCTAATAAGTTAAAAAACCAGTTCATAAAAAGCAGAGGATTTATCCGCAGTTGGCATATTATATGTAAGAAAGGTACTAAAAATCCCGATGTTATACCTACTGTGCAATCTCACGTAATGGGTATGGAGACTGCTCAAGTTGTCTCACCTATATAGTATGGAAGGGATTATCCTCCAGTTCACTCATTATGCTTTATGACATTCCAATTTCCGTTTTACTTTTGCGATAGTGAATTTGATGTTAGATTTTGGTTATTTTCAAGACTTAGTGTATTTCGTATCTTTATAATTATAAAGGTATTTTGAAATATATCTTTGTTATACGTTAATTTTATTTTTGTACACGTTTTTGTTGTTTTATTCTGAAAATTGATATGATTTCCCTTTAAAAATATTTAATACATTTTAATTCAAAATCAAACATTAAAATCAACATTAGGTATTCAGTTTATGGACGCTACCAAATATGTGTTAATTCATTTGTAATAAAATGTTCAACACTTAATAAGAAAAATGGAAACATCATTCGCAGTATAAAATGCTGTTTAACATTGACACATTAAAACAAAATCGTCTGCATTACAATGTTGACGTTATCAAAAATGAAGGGGAACCAATTTTTGTAGTGCGTTTTCTTACGACAGAGGTCACTGTTTAATACTAACTGATCCCTTTCGGTGCGGACGTCAAAATCACCTCATGGAAAAGATTCAATCAAACCTTGTCAAACCTTGCCTTAAGTTGAAGAAAGCTGTTAATACAACAACAACGAAGGTAAGACGACAAAGAATCAAGTGTTAATCGTTGATTATTATTTATTGTTTGAATATTTTGTTATATCTGATATTGGACGCCAATACTTTTAATAGAGTTCTTGCCGCCTTCAGTTATGCGAACGTGTATTCGAACGTAGGGTTCGGACAGCATTTTTTTCTTGAAAATAATCGGGGTTAATTCATTATTATTTTAATACCAACCCTTTATGTGTAGTCATGGGTCAGTAATTG
This sequence comes from Sinonovacula constricta, assembly GCA_007844125.1. Classification (NCBI taxonomy): domain Eukaryota; kingdom Metazoa; phylum Mollusca; class Bivalvia; order Cardiida; family Solecurtidae; genus Sinonovacula; species Sinonovacula constricta. The sequence continues at coordinate 7,071,264 of CM017572.1, forward strand.
GGATTTATTACTCTTATTGTAAAATTTGCCAGAGTTTTGATGGAATTTATTGGTAAAAGCTCTATCCACACCGGCATGTGTCGAGGTAGAGGCGGGTGTACCACCATTAAAATTCAGAAGACTAGAACAAACAACTAAATACTTGGCCAGAGTTAAAGCTAACAAATTAAATCCGGTCAATAATATCCTTGGAACCTCATATTTCTGCAAGTCCAAATACAAGGACCCTTCAAAGCCTTTTGGCGCCCAGTCCCAGGAACTTGCAGAGATGTGTGGACTGAGGGATATTAAGATTCCCTGATTGGGGCCGGGAGTGTTGCCTCCGTGGCTGGTCGGGGAAACAGAAGTAGACATCAGTTTGAGCCACAAAATTAACAAAAAAAGTGATCTTCCCAGTTTTTCTCAAGTTGAAGTTAATTTGTATCTGGAGGAAAAATATAGCACTTTCACAAAAATCTATATTGATGGGTCAAAATGCCCAGATACAGGGAAGGTTGCCTCTGCAGTTGTCATACCAGCATTAAATTATGAATAAACCCAAAGATTAACAACTTTTTCTTCAATATATACTGCAGAGTTGATAGGAATAAAAAACGCATCAATGTGGATTTATGAACACAAACACAATAATACAATTATATTATCTGACTAATTTTCCTCTTTGATATCTATGCAGTCAGGTAATAGTAGGTCTAGACCAGATATTTTAACTAAAATTTTGGAACTTAATCACATTCTGGTCTCATGTTAACTTAAAACTGTGCTTGTTGTAGTGTCCGGCTCATATTGGTGTTTATGGAAATGAACTGGCTGGCAGGGCGGCCAAAACTGGCCTTGGACATGCAATTATTGAGAACAGTGTAAGACTTGCACCCATAGAGGTTCTGCATTGTTGGGAGGAATATGCTCGAACGGTGGGGTAAAACCTTAAGTGAGAGCCTTCCTAACTCTGGATACTCTGTGGGGCTCGGACGGCCAATGTTCTACTCTGATAATCAGAAAGTGGACAAATGTATCACCCGTCTGAGATTGGGGACAAATTTGCTGTCCGGTTCTGCTGGGCAGTATATTCTAAAAGTTGACCCTATTTGTCCTCAATGCAGGGTCAAATACACTGTTTCACATTTCCTAGTTGACTGTAAGCAACATAATGAACATAGGTATAAACTTAATACCAAACTTACAGAGTTAAATCTGAATTTTACTGCTAGAGAAATTCTATTTCCTAGCAAATGGCATAGCAAGTCTGCTTTTAAAACACTTGAAACATACATATTAGACTGTTAGATGTCTGACAAGATCTTAATTGACTGGATTTCCTCTTAATTATGGATCCTAGGCCCCACAAAGTGAAAATTAGTTTGTGTCTCTAAAACATTAGTCAAATTTACATAAAATCCACTTTATGTGGAAACATCTATATAATCTCATCATATTAGGTGATGAATTAATTAAGTAATTACTTAATAACACACTTTATGCCATTTTTTTCATTAAAACTAGCTTATAAAGCTATAACAATATATGCCGAATACTGGTATTGTAATATCATAACTAATTTCTTTTTTAAAAACTTGAATTATTTTAAGTTTGGGTTGAGACACAAGAAATTATCACTTCTTTTTACCTAAATCATGTCCAACCCCAGGCCTTATATTAAACATCATAGGGTAAATTGTTTCATTAATACTCTTTGATGTTTACTTGGAGCTTATTAAAAAACTCCTATCAAACCTATATTTAAGAGTATTTTAATTAATGGTTCCAAACTTTATATTTGTGTGGATTGAGGGACAATCACGGGTACCTGATATTCAGTACAGATATGGATCTAAATCTATAAAAGAGATCTCTTTTAACAATTGGATACTTCACTTGATGTTATTTGAACATCACAATGCTGTTTAACAATTGCTTGCAAATGTTGTTTTGCAAATAAAATGTTTTGATATCTATAACATCCAAAATTGACTCAAATATCTGAGTTACAGTATAAAATCACCTCCTGCTTGTGTATATTATAAAGTGGGAAAACCATGATCCAACGATAAACACTTGATTCTTTGTCGTCTTACCTTCGTTGTTGTTGTATTAACAGCTTTCTTCAACTTAAGGCAAGGTTTGACAAGGCTTGATTGAATCTTTTCCATGAGGTGATTTTGACGTCCGCACCGAAAGGGATCAGTTAGTATTAAACAGTGACCTCCGTCGTAAGAAAACGCTCTACAAAAATTGGTTCCCCTTCATTTTTTGATAACGTCAACATTGTAATGCAGACGATTTTGTTTTAATGTGTCAATGTTAAACAGCATTTTATACTGCGAATGATGTTTCCATTTTTCTTATTGTCAGAATTTTAATTTCTGTTTAATTCGGGAATTAATCACATCACCAAAACAAATGATAACTGTACATTTAGTTTAATACAAGTTATACAAATATGCATACAAAACAACTACAACAAAAACAAACAGAAATAACTGAAAGTAAGATTTAACAGACAGTGAGATTATTGAACTCTCGAGGAAGAATTTACTTATTAAATTGTACAGATATTTAAACAGATGGTAAATACTTATTTAAATACACATATATCTCTCTATGTAAAAGTAAAACTCTCCAAAGTCAATGTCCTATCCAAAAACTATATCGTTCAGCATGTAGGTAAACATGTGGAACCGCTCTTCTCTCAGTCAGTTGGTACATCCCTACTGTTGCAAAACCATCGTCAGACCAGTGTTACATGAAGAATATTACAAAACATTGTTTGAGAGAATACATAGCATAACTAAAACAAACTTCAATTAACACTTCATAGGCACACAGCCTAACTCAAAACAAACTTCAATTAACACTTCATAGGCACACAGCCTTAAAAAACACCTTCACTTGCAATTTCACACAGGCACACAGCCTATCTAAAACACCTTTCAATTATCACTTTATAGGCACACAGCCTAAAACAAACTTATCTACCAATTTCACCTGGCACAAAGCCTAATTGAAATATACATCACTTTTACCGGCACAAAGCCTAACTACTACAACCAACACGTAAAGGCACATAGCCACTGTTTCTACAATATCATGGACCGTAGACGACTACACGCAGCATGATCCCCATCTGGGCCTTCCTTCAATTTGCAAGGCAAATTACTCGGTCATGCCATGTCCTAAATGGCTACCTAAAATGAAATAAAACTCTACTTAATACCTATGTGATTAAATCATCATCTAGATGATCAATTGTAACCCATTACAATTAATTCACAGCAATAGACTCAATTCTAAATACAACAAACATCTAATTAAAATACTACTCACAGTCGATGACCAGCTAATGCACTTCTAATTGTCTTCCACCTCCCATGACTGTAGCCCAACAACCAACCACACCTGATTCTATCTCTAGAATAACCAGAGTAACAAAATCACCCCATAACTACATATAACTACAGCGGACCTACAGTTCTATAAATAGACTGCTAATTCCAGTCAACCTGTTTATCTGGACAAGTGACAAGAGGTATGTAGAAACCTCAAACCACACTACGTAATATGACACAACACAGTCATTAACCTTAAGAGGTGTGTGATACCAAAGGATTTATATACACTGCCTGATTCAAAACACATTAAGGTTTATTTCTGTCAATACCCCCTTTTCTAAGAAAGAAACATTTCTTTTCTCAAATACCAGCATTTCCATGATAAACAACTATGTACATTCCCTAGTCTACTAACCTACTGAGACAGTCAGCGCCAACATTTTCCGAACCTTTGATTGCAACGATGTGGTAACGATATGACTGTAGAATCAGAGACCATCTCATTATTCTACTATTTACCCCCTTAGTCCTATTCAGATATACCAAAGGCATATGGTCAGTTTTAATGTCAAACTCTACACCATAAACATATGGTGTGAACTTTCCTACTGCCCAAACTATTGCTAAACATTCTTTCTCAATGACAGAATAATTCACTTCCCTTGTAAGCAATTTTCTACTAGCATAATGTACCGGAAACTTTCCATCAGACCATTCTTGCAACAACACAGCCCCTATTCCAGTATCAGAAGCATCGGTGCGAATGATAAACTTCTTTTCAAAATCAGGCAGTCTTAAAATAGGGGACCTTGTCAAAGCATTTTTCAATGTTTGAAAGGCATTTTCTTGCTCATCATGCCATTCAATCACATTAGGAAACCCCTTCCTTGTCAGATCAGTGAGGGGGGACGCAATGGTGGCAAAGTTGTTAACAAACTTTCTATAGAACCCAGCCAGACCAAGAAAGGATCTAAGTTGCTTTTTAGTTTTTGGACGAGGGGCCTTTTTGACACTTTCAACCTTTTCCGGGCTTGGTTTTAAAAGACCGTTTCCTACTAAATGACCTAGAAATTCCACACTTGTGAACCCGATCATACATTTTGAAGGCTTTGCTGTGATATTTGCTTCTCTGAGGCGAGTAAACACCTTTCCAAGAGTCCAAACATGTTCATCCCATGTCTCACTATAGACTAGGATATCATCTAGATAGTTCTCTACATGATCAAGACCGCGAAGCAGTTTTCTCATCATTCTACTAAAGACACTAGGAGCCGTAACCAACCCAAAAGGCAGCCTCGTAAATTGCCACAAACCTTTAAGAGTTGAAAAACTTGTGAACTGTTTACTGTCTTCAGCCATTGCAATTTGCCAATACCCTTTGCTAAGGTCAATTTTGGAAAAGAATCTAGCTTGTGAAAGCTTTGTAAAAATGGCATCTGGATTTGGCATTGGCTCTGCATCAAAAAACAGTTGCTTGATTTAACTTTCGCAAATCAACACAAAACCTATTGGAACCATCTGATTTCTTTACCAAAACCACTGGAGAACGATAAGGGGAATGTGAGGACTCAATGATCCCCATCTTAAGCATTGACTCAACTTCATCATTGACTGTCTTAACCAAAGAATGTGGAACAGGGTAGTTATGTGACCTTATCGGACTATCAGTGTTCAACTTAATCTCATGCTCAATAAGTTGAGTTTTTCCAGGTAAATCAGTCAGAACATCCTGGAACCTATCTATCATTCTCTTTAATGTAGTTTTCTGATCGGCGACAATCTATCATTTATAACCACATCACCCTTGTCCTCAACCTGTTTAAGAATTGGCAAAACTATGTCATTATCCTTATGTCCATCAAGACTGCCTTCCTTAATACCATCATCTATAACTGCAGCACAGACATTGGCAAACAAACCTTTCTCTTGACCAACTTCTCTTTCAAAGTATCTTTTGAGCATATTGACATGAAATGTTTTTATTTTGCCCCTCACTTGGATTCTGTAGTCAACATCCCCCATCTTTTCAACAACTTCGAAAGGACCTTTCCATTGCATCAGCAATTTGTTAGAACTTGTGGGTAACAAAAGCAAGACTTTATCACCAACACTGAAAGTTCTTTCTTTACTTTTTCTGTCATACCACCTTTTGTATTTTTCCTTTGATCTTGCCAATTCAGCATGAGCCATTCCCAAAGTTTGTTCTAACCTATCTCTTAACTCAACCACATATTGGTACACATTTCTGACCTTTTCATCATCAACTTCTCCTGTCCACAATTCTCTCAAAATCATCATAGGACCCCGAACTCTTCTTCCAAACAACAACTCAAAAGGAGAAAATCCCGTACTAGCTTGAGGGGCCTCACGATAGGCAAACAATGATGGTGCAATATACCTATCCCAATCTTTTGGCTTTTCACAACAAAGTCTTTTGATCATGGATTTCAATGTGCCATTCATGCGTTCAACTAAGCCATTACATGCAGGATGGTATGGAGACGTTACCAGTTGATTAATTGAAAGCAACTTACTTAATTCTGTCATCAACCCTGAAGTGAACTGAGACCCTCGATCACTGAGAATTTCCCTTGGAACCCCAACTCTGGAGAATATATCCATTAGAGCTTCAGCGACCTTTTCTGTTTCAATAGATTTCAATGGACAAGCTTCAGGATACGTTGTTGCGCAATCTACCAGGGTCAAAATGTATCTATGACCACGTTCACTCATTGGAGTAATAGGACCTATCAAATCGATAGCCACTCTCTGAAACGGCGTTTCTATAATAGGCATATCACCAAGTGGAGCCTTTGGCACTCTGCCCTTATGAACAGTTCTTTGACATATGTCGCAAGACCTGCAATAGCGTTTAACATCGGACAAAACTCCAGGCCAATGAAACTGAGTGAGTATTTTGTCAACAGACTTCTGATAACCTAAATGACCTGAAAAAAGTCCATCATGACCCAGTTTTAGAATGTGGTCTCTGTACTGTTTTGGTACAACCAACTGTTTTAGAACATTACCTTTCTCATATTTGGGGGACTGAAACTCCCTGTACAAAAGACCCTTGTTAACACTATACCACACTTGACCAAATTTACCTGACTTTTTCTTCTCCTTAGACTTTGCAAGTTCCCACAAAGTTCTTAAAGACTCATCAACTGTTTGTGCATCTAACAGTTCTGAATATGTCACCTCACTAACAGGGCTTGGAACGTTTAAGTTGTCTCTACTCCCAATTTCTTCTTTCTTCAACTGACCCCTAGTTTTCACAGCCTGAGCCTTTTCTATGCCATCTTTATTTGCTATCTGATCTACTTGAGAACCATGACACCTTTGTTCTACTTCCTGAACCTTTACGTCACTTATCTCATTACAAGACTGTTTCTCAGTAGTTAACTTGTTCTGGGTCTCTACCTCCTCTCTATCACCATGCACGGGATCCCTTACATTCCCTATAATCAAAGGATATACTGGATTTTCTACACACATCGCCTCAGTAGTGCCAGTAAAGTACCGTGTTTGAATATCAACCTTAGCTATGGGAAACCTTCTAACACTGCCATCTACAAGAACACAGTATTTGTATTCCCCTGTCAAATCATTTGCATCTACCAAATCCCTTCTAACAATGATTCCTGAACAGCCTGTATCACGTAAAACTTTAACCCGTCTGTCATTTAAAAGACCTACAGACGCTGGCATGGCGTCAAGTTTTCTTAAGTCTTCAATTGTTCCATTGCAAGCAGCACTAACCAAAGGTAACTCATTGCCACAATGAAGCATCACTGTGTCATGTTCTGTACAACAGTCCGACAACCTTTATCCTACAAAACACCCCATTTTCTTATCTACGACACCCTTCTCATCATCCTGGTTTTTGTTTTCTCTACCCCTAAAGCATCTATAGCCACCTCTTCCCCCTCTTAAATTTCCTCTTCCACCTCTACAATTTTCTACATTTCTTCTCTCAAAACGTACCTCTTGTCTATTATTATTGTATCTGCCAATGTTTCTACGAGGGTCCACCTCAGCAAATGAAACGCTATGTTTTTGCACTAGCTTGCAATCCTTAATCTTATGACCTACTTGTCTGCACCCATAACATCTAATCGTTCTTAGACCACTTCCTAAACTACTACTACGTTTTACTGTTGGGTTTGTGTCAATCTCACTGTGTTGAACCACACTTTCTGTGGTCTCCTTCTTTCTTACAAACTCTTTGTACCCATGTGCGTCTAAGTATTTTTCAGCGCTAGCAACAACATCTTGCAAGTCATCAAATTGTTTCTCTCTCAGAAACACACTTAGATTCTTTCCACATGAATTCAGAAATTGTTCTTTTAGCAGTAATTGTTTTAACCCATCAAACGTTTCAGGACATTTTCCCATGTCAATCCATCTTGACAAATAATGCTCTAATCTAGCCAAAAATTGTAACTGTGTCTCACCCTGGTCAGGTGAACAAGTTCTGAATTTATTTCTGAATCCTTCTTCTGTTAGCTGGAAGCGTTTGAGTAAAGCATCTTTTAAACAATCATAATCTGCTGCTTGTGATGGTGATAATCTGGAGTAAACAGCCAATGACTTGCCTCTCAACAGCGCACTTAAATGTAGAGCTCTATCAGATTCTTTCCAGCTAACAGATTCAGCATATCGCTCAAAGCGTCTCAAAAATCATCTACATTTTCATTTGCTTCATCAAATGGTTGCAATTTCGGATATGAAGCTTTAGGTGAACTATTTGTTCCAGCAGCGGAGGCATTGTCTAGACTACCCTCAGACAACTTTTTCACCCTTTCCATTTCAATTTGTGCCTGTAAAAATTCCTTTTCTAAATTTCTTTCTCGCAATCTCATTTCTCTATTCTCTTTCTCTAGTTCCTTTTCACTTTTTTCCTGTGCTTTCTTTTCTACAAAACTAATTAGCTCTTCTCCTGACAAACCAAATTTTTGACCAGCATCGGTCATGTTAAGATAAAACTCATCCATGATAATTGTTAACTGTGTATAAACAAAACATACATGTACAAAAGTATCCAAGTTATCAGTTGTTTTATAGGTGATACTAAATTGATTAACCCCACCCGCAGTACCAAATGTCAGAATTTTAATTTCTGTTTAATTCGGGAATTAATCACATCACCAAAACAAATGATAACTGTACATTTAGTTTAATACAAGTTATACAAATATGCATACAAAACAACTACAACAAAAACAAACAGAAATAACTGAAAGTAAGATTTAACAGACAGTGAGATTATTGAACTCTCGAGGAAGAATTTACTTATTAAATTGTACAGATATTTAAACAGATGGTAAATACTTATTTAAATACACATATATCTCTCTATGTAAAAGTAAAACTCTCCAAAGTCAATGTCCTATCCAAAAACTATATCGTTCAGCATGTAGGTAAACATGTGGAACCGCTCTTCTCTCAGTCAGTTGGTACATCCCTACTGTTGCAAAACCATCGTCAGACCAGTGTTACATGAAGAATATTACAAAACATTGTTTGAGAGAATACATAGCATAACTAAAACAAACTTCAATTAACACTTCATAGGCACACAGCCTAACTCAAAACAAACTTCAATTAACACTTCATAGGCACACAGCCTTAAAAAACACCTTCACTTGCAATTTCACACAGGCACACAGCCTATCTAAAACACCTTTCAATTATCACTTTATAGGCACACAGCCTAAAACAAACTTATCTACCAATTTCACCTGGCACAAAGCCTAATTGAAATATACATCACTTTTACCGGCACAAAGCCTAACTACTACAACCAACACGTAAAGGCACATAGCCACTGTTTCTACAATATCATGGACCGTAGACGACTGCACGCAGCATGATCCCCATCTGGGCCTTCCTTCAATTTGCAAGGCAAATTACTCGGTCATGCCATGTCCTAAATGGCTACCTTAAATGAAATAAAACTCTACTTAATACCTATGTGATTAAATCATCATCTAGATGATCAATTGTAACCCATTACAATTAATTCACAGCAATAGACTCAATTCTAAATACAACAAACATCTAATTAAAATACTACTCACAGTCGATGACCAGCTAATGCACTTCTAATTGTCTTCCACCTCCCATGACTGTAGCCCAACAACCAACCACACCTGATTCTCTCTCTAGAATAACCAGAGTAACAAAATCACCCCATAACTACATATAACTACAGCGGACCTACAGTTCTATAAATAGACTGCTAATTCCAGTTAACCTGTTTATCTGGACAAGTGACAAGAGGTATGTAGAAACCTCAAACCACACTACGTAATATGACACAACACAGTCATTAACCTTAAGAGGTGTGTGATACCAAAGGATTTATATACACTGCCTGATTCAAAACACACTAAGGTTAATTTCTGACACTTATTAAGTGTTGAACATTTTATTACAAATGAATTAACACATATTTGGTAGCGTCCATAAACTGAATACCTAATGTTGATTTTAATGTTTGATTTTGAATTAAAATGTTTTAAATATATTTAAAGGGAAATTATTTCAATTTTCAGAATGAAACAATAATTGCTTGCAAATTAGTTTTGCAAATAAAATGTTTTGATATCTATAACATCCAAAATTGACTCAAATATCTGAGTTACAATATAAAATCACCTCCTGCTTGAGTATATTATAAAGTGGAAAAACCATGATCCAAAGAATACTGACAACAAAAATGTAAAACTCTGGTCCAGTATATTCTCCCGGGGTACTTGGAGCTCTGTAACAATAGTTCATAACAAAAGTTCCCAGGTATTGAATGGAATCCTGCACACATATAGTCCAAAAACCTAAATTGTTATACTTATTATCAATTAACCCTTGTATAGGTCAATTCATGATATGTTTTGTCCCATTTTGTGAGTCGGATGTGTATTGGAGTGAATATAGCATCACTCTTTTGCACATGGGCTTCATTGGTGGTCAGATTCATGTTTTGATTAAAATAACAGTTATATTTTAATCTATTACAGATTAAAGTACTGTTTTCTTTTAGTTAGAACTTTCTCTACTGCCTGCATTAATATCATCAAAAATATAATGCAACGCATATCAATCTGAATGTACGGCATTTATCCATATTACTATGGCGCATACATTCATGATTTTACAGTAAAATCATGTATCTTTACATGTATATTGCTGGAGATTACTAAATAGGGACGAGTGTTCCTACAGTTCTCGTTGGATTGGATATGAAACTTTTCTCCTTGATTGGACGATAACAGCCAAAGAAGGCTTTTTCATTAGTCGACTCAAAAACGACTTCTGTTGGTTAGTTTACTATCCGTTTTTGGAGTCAAACTCGGCGGATATATTTTTCTTGTATTATACGACTTGTGTGCAGGGTTCTTTTCTGTATCTGGGGGAAATAGGAAGTTGTCCTGCCGTTATCATCTTTTCGCAAAACCTGCCATGGTACCTTTTATTATATTTATTAGTTATTCCCTCTGACAGCATATATTTTACTTGTATATAATGTACATTTTGTACATGTTATTATTTTAATTTACAGTGCTTTTACGTGGCCCTGAAAGGTGACTGTAATGTACATTTATACATACGGAATGGAAGTAATTTCTTAATTATTATAATATTTTAACTGCTGTCAGAGGGGATCTATATCTTAACAAGATTCTGAATCGGCATTTTAAATATAATTTCGATCGTGCATCGCAACAACTTTGCCCAGTTTGTATAAAGACTCCGACAATGTCAGCATGACGCTACAAACATGCTGACTGTACATCTAATGTACATTTATTAATTTTATTTATTTATTTATTTATTTATTTATTTATTTATTATTATATACAAACGCAGTTAGACTGCGTTTACAGTGGATCCTTGTAAGTCGGAGCATATCCTGGATCCACTAAAAGTGTTGGCGAACACTTTATATACGATTATACTAACATTTACATGTAAATAAAAAAGGTTTGCCAACTGCAAACTGGGCTAAAAACATTCATTACATATTAGTTGCGATCGCCTTAATGTTGTTTTAGGAACATGACTTGAATATTATTAACATTGGGTCTTTTACAGCCAAAACATAGTTTATAAATTTATCAATTAGCCGATTTCGGGATCTTAATTATTTTGAACAATAACTTTGGTTCAAAATATACAGTATTTTTCAAAATAAATATATATATTTTAAAGAAGCCTAGTATCATCACCTAATTATAGTAAACAATAGACTTATATTAGTAAAACCATATACTAAGTACTGACTGAGAAAAAACTATATGTATGTTAATAAAAAGAGCACTTTTATTGTATATTTAAGATTTTTAAATACAGAACCATAAGATTTTTAATTATAGAAACTCGCCTATATGCTCAGCAATGGCGAGCATAAATAAACTCAAACACACACACACACACACACACACACACACACACACACACACACACACACACACACACACACACACACACACACACACACACACACACACGCGCGCGCACGCTCTGCCAATGTTTAAAGCTGTTTCTCACTGATTTGGGTCGAATTTTGAAAACTTGACTTTTTTGTCAATGTTTTATTTTTTATTTATTCTAATAAAAATAAATATTACTCACACCCTTTTGATCAGAAGGCTAACATGCCACTGATCGTAACATATAATTCTATAAAAGGAATCTTTTAAGTCAATGCAAAACTAACCTAGGAAACAGTCCGTATCAATTTTCTGTTTTTGAAAGGTAAAAGCGTTTATAACGGGTTAAGGAAAATGTGCTTTTCAGAGTTTATTCCTGTCATTTGGAACTCGCAAATTTGGTGAGGTACTAAATATCACTGGCATAAAGACAAGTTTGCAAAAATGTTCACAATTTAAGATAAAAAATATTTTTCTGACAACTTGCCGATCTGTGAGAGTGCAGCTTTAAGTTAAATAATGCTAGTATATTTTACATATCAGCTTCCAGGTTATGTTTTGGCCCTTTTCTCATCTATAACTTCTTGTGAATTATCCATTTGATCTGATTTCTTTAAATTTCTTACTTTGTACACTGAATTTGAAGCATCAAAATTGATTTATTGATTCCATGAACATTGCAGTATGGCCATTGGTTGGTCTGTCGGCTGTGGCATTGTCATCCAAAGTTGGTATCACGCATTTCGTTTCCGACTCATTACTTAAGAACCCTTGGGTTCTCGGACCTTATTCTTCATGGTCAGTAGATGACCACTATTGATTTTGGGATCACTAGGCACCTTGATTTGTAGTTGAAAAGGGTTTCAGTTTGGGCCTAGGATCCTTAAAACTCAGTAGGCATATTGGTCATGGTCAGTAAATGATCCATAGAACCCTTTGGACTAGATCCCTCGAACTTGGCAGGCTTATTGGTTATTGACAAATCAATAGATGTTCCATACAGATTTTGGGTCACAGTGACTTTGTAGTAAAAAAAAATTGTGGTTTGATCCTCAAACTTCAATTTTGACCCCTATTGTTTCTGGGGTTTGTTAGTAAAGGCTTCAGTGATCTTTTGTTGGAAAATGCAGGTGATACAAGTGTTCATCTAGTTAAACCAACATATTCAGAATGATAGTTTTAATGGTAGACATATATGTATCATTACAGTTTACCTTTTTCCTATTGTTTCATTTAGAATGTTGCACCTACCCGAGAAGAAAAAGACATATCTGATGAGTCAGTTGGAGGAGCAGTACCCCAAGTTGATTGGAATGGGAGGATTTGAGTTATTGAGGACGCAGGCACGGAGCCGATGTGACTTGGAAGTGATAAGTGTACCTCCTGGTGGCTATACTGTAAACTTCCTGTCAAATCAAAGTAACTTTGGTCAGGCTGTCTGCTATATACGACCTATACTAAATAATCTGTCTCTGGAAGGACAAGAATTCACTGTAAGTAAACACCTTCTTTGCAAGGGGCCGAATTTCGGCTACTTCACAATTGCGGAAAATGTAATTTTTTTCACAATTTCCAGATATTTTATTCACAATATTTTTTTTTTATTTGTTTTTTTTTTAGATTCAGTTGCATAAATGATATATGTAGTAAGCTAAGAAGTTCACTGACCTCTTCCCAGCTTGATGCGAATTAGTCTCATTAAAACACAGCTAAGTGACGAAGTCTTTGATGAATTTGCCAATTTGGGGCGTTAACGCGCTTACATTTCCCAATTTTCAGGATTTCACGCGCTAAAATTTCCCAAAATGAAAAGGCTAGGCCTCTTCCCAATGTTAGATGAAAAAGCCCTGGACTTCTTACTTAATTTCTGCATTGATCCAATCCATAATGATATACAGTTAATATGTGTATGATTTTGATCTTGGATAACCTTGATTATTTGCCAGATTTAACCAGTAGGCGAGACAAAATGTTATGAGACTTGGTCTATGAAAAATGCAGTTTTTTTCTGTGTTTGCACACTAAATTGTACTTTTCATTTAAGTGAACTATGGCTTACGACATTGTGTTATTTTAGGAGGATGATGTGGAAGAGTGCATTCGATGTCACATGATGATTCCTCTGAGACTACTTAAGGAGCATGCTTTGACTTGTGGAGCTACAGAGGAGGTGAATTATGTTTACTTAAAATCCTCACAATAATCCCATGGCATTTGAACCACTTAAACATTAGCTATTAATTTCGCATGTATTACATTCATTCTTGCTTAAAACTTTCATTCTTGCTTAAAATTTTACTAGTGATGAATTAATATTCATATGATCAGCCAAAGGTTCTGCTAGAGCTTTGAAGACCATATGTCAGTGTCTGCTGAAGTTGAGCACACATTAAAACAGAACCAATTAACTATGATTACTAAATGTTGGACTTGCCAAACTTTATGGAATTCCCAAAATAGCTCATAAAGACGATGTGCAGAACCAATGAACCAACGCACCAGTTCAGGGTCAGGAATAAAGCTGAGGGTCAAAGGCTTGGGCCTTGGATTTCTTGTCCACTCAATTTCTCCTAAACCCCTTGAAGGATTTTCATGAAAGTTGTTAAATATTTACCTCATCAAGACGATGTACAGAACCCATTAACCATCCAAGCAGAACCCATAAACCATCCGCATGATCTTAAGGTCAAGGTTATAGCTGAGAGGATGCAATATGTTTTTGTGTATAAACAACCTAGTTTTGTATTAACTTCAGGATGAAGTTCTACCACCATTTCACAAGAAGAGAAATGTTTTACAGACACCAGTGTGCCAATTTGCTTGTGTAAGTATTTGATACATATATGTAAAGGGTGATCAAAAAGTTTGTGGACTACAAAATGTAATGTTACATGGTAGAGTTTTAGAAGATACATGTAATAGACATGAAACTAGGATCATGGGTCGAGTATTGCAAACTACTAATGTAGGTTCAATCTTGAATTTTTTTCCTAACATCTTTAGTGATGTCCTATAAATTGACCTGTTTTGCCCTCTTTTCTTATACATTTTGATCTTATATCTAGGAAATCAATGAAACTCTGTTAGTGGGGGGAATTAAATGTTGCAGACGTAGAGCCAAAACACTTTTTATAGAAATATATGAAATGTTTGCCTGAGGCTTTGGAATTGTTAATGCAAAATTTTGTTATGCCAGTAAATGTTGTGTCTGATAATATTTTGGAAACCTGAAGAGGTAATCATGTATCTTTACATTGATATTGTGTAGCATTATGCACCATTTGTCCAGAGTGCCAGCAGCTGCTCTGGAAGTCCATTTTCACAGTAACTACATGTATATTGTTAAAGTTTATGTTGAAGTTTATGTTCTGTTTTAAAGTTCATGCTTCTGGATGGTGATATTATAAAACAATTGTCATTATGTTCTCTGTCATTGTACCCCTGCTTTACGAAGTATACGTGTAAGAATCACCCATGTTTACATGTCACGTCCGTCACATCCCACGCGGTTCCGTCCTGTCACTCATTAATTGCAATGGAATTTGGCACACAGGTTTAGAGGCATAAAAAATGAGGAAGACAGGTATATGGAGGACAATTCCTGCTTAAAATCCAACATTCTTCATTGCATTTCAAGTTGTCGTTTTGAACATTTATTATGAAAAGTGTGTTGGCGTTCGCTCATTTGCGCTCTTGTCTGAGTTTTTCATGTTTTGTGTGAATTCATCTAAAATTGTAATGTACATGCAGATGTTTTATTTCACCGTTTTGTTAGATTTCAAACAGAGTGAATATCATGTTTGATAAATATTTCTGGAAAGAGACTGAATCTGGTGTATGTCCAGTTTGTAATAATATCTTCCCGATAGAATTGTTACCAGAGCATGCTGATGTTTGTTGCCAGTCTGATGAAGTTTGCCAGTCAGGGGAAGCTGAAGCTAAACATGCGTTCAAGTAAGCCTTAAAACAATACACTGAATTTATTTCGGGTGCTAAAGATCAAACCACATGATGATAGTTTTACAGTCGGCCAAATCTAATAATTTATGTCCTGTAGTAATTAGATTGTAAAATGAAAATCAGTATTTACTGACAATATTCTATATTCAATATCAAATAACTCTATCTTACATTTGGACAAAGTTACGACGATTTAAGTTTCAAATTAAAACCTCTGGTTAAGATTCTGTGTGAAACTACACTCAAATCCATATCTTTTTAAAAGCCTTCCCAATCGACAGACCAGTTTTAATATTTTAAGTTAGATAACTCTATTTTGCATTTATTTCAAGTATCGTTTTGTTTACTTTCAACTTATAAGTTCTGGTTGAAATTTTGTTTGAAACTACATGCTAGTTAGGGCCTGCAAAGTAATGCAGGTGCCCCATAGTAATCTCCATGTCTGTCCATTCGTCTATCAGTCCCCATGATGAGGCGGCTTGTCGCTCACAAGACCCAGGTCTGTACCTCAAAGGTCAAGGTCACAATTTGGTCAAATGTTGAAATGAGTACTGAACCTTATCCGGGCTGTATCTTGACCATGCATTAAAGGATTTTGAAAGAAACTTTCCATGAAGTTTCCCGATGATGAGGCGGCTTTTCACGCACAAGACCCAGGTCTGTACCTCTAAGGTCAAGGTCATGCTAAGGTCAAAAGTTTGAATGAGTACTGAACCTTTTCCAGGCTGTATCATGATCATGCATTATAGGATATTCAAAAAAACTTTCTCTGAAGGCTCCCCATCATGAGGCAGCGTGTCGCGCACAAGACCCAGGTCTGTACCTCAAAGGTCACGCTTGCGACAAAATTTATGAGACAGAGGTGCAGGTCTAAATTTTTAAGTGCACCTCTACTTAATTGGTTGATAAAAGAGATTCTTCTCTATATTTAGACCTTTGCATCTAAATTAAGAAATGCACTTTCTAAATTACATAAAAG
Organism: Sinonovacula constricta; assembly: GCA_007844125.1. Taxonomy (NCBI): domain Eukaryota; kingdom Metazoa; phylum Mollusca; class Bivalvia; order Cardiida; family Solecurtidae; genus Sinonovacula; species Sinonovacula constricta. Next base: position 7,087,967 of record CM017572.1, read on the forward strand.
TGCACCTCATAATACTAATTATATATATATATATAACTGCTTATTGTTCAACTGGTGCAATTGCATGGAAGAGCATTGTGTCTGTATCAAAGGCTCTTTAAACGGGCTCGACATTTCGCCTGTTGGCATCTAGTCTTAATCATTTTACTACAACCATAGAAAATATTATCTGCAAACTTAATACACTTACTCATAGGAACAATGTGCTCCTTAATGGCAAGTAATATACTTCCAACTTTAATATTGTAAGATTTATGGCCCTTTGCAACTTTTGTTAAATTACACATTTCAAGTTTTTCCTAATACATTAAATCACTGAAGAGATCGACTTCAAAATTCATACACTTAGTTACAGTGACAATGTGCTTTTTCTTTACATGTTAGAAATTAGAACTGAAATATTGTAAGATTTATGGCTCTTGATATTCAACTTAAAATATCTTTTTTCTTAGAACCAGGACGCAGGACGCAGAGTTAAAAAAAAACACTGATGTCACACTTCTTCATTTGTTTCATTGCAGCTCATTTGATGATTATTTGTCATCAAAGTCTCTGAATGGGGAGAAGCTCTGGGGCATATCAGTTATCCGAAGAATGCTTGTCCAGCAGGCCATGGAAGAAATTGAGCAAGCGCCAGAAGAAGAATAAAACAGGAAGTTTTGTATAACATTCATAGGGGAAGAAGGTTTGGACGCAGGCGGATTGATGAGAGAGTTCTTAACATTGCTTTATGACCATTCCCCTGTTTTTGAGAACAGTGTTCTCAGCTTTTATGCACACTTACTTGAAAAAAGCATTACTTCCTAATGGGACAAATGGTTACAATGGGAATTTTAAGTGGCCATCCAGGACCAAGGAATCTCATGAAACATGTTGTGGACTACATTGTCAGTGGAAGAACCACAGGTATAACTGATATACCTGTAGATAAACTTGGCCGATTGGATGCTGTGTCAGATATACAAGAGGTAAAATATATTTTTAAATAGTATTTTCAGGCTTAAACAAAAAGCTTTCAGGCTAGTTGTTGTGCAATGTTTCCAGACGGAATAGGCTAGTGCTCTGAAAAAAATCTGTAATTTGTTTATATAGTTAATTCCATGCACACTCATCATCTACATAGGAAGTAGTTGCCCTTGCTTCTTTTGCTTCTCAGAAGTTGGGGTGTCTATGTACTATTGACACATTTCTGGCATAGGGCAAACAGCTCCAATAAGGAAGTGACTATACAATTTTATTTGGTTGTCTATAACCTAAGGAATGTCACGGTACACTTCAAGTTATTCTGTTTTAGTAATAATTACTGTTTAAACATACATGCCATATTTCTGAGAGGCTTCCAAGGGGATTTTGGTCTGAATTCCAGGGGATTTTGATATTATACCAGGGGATTTTACGCGACGAAAATTTGCGCAATATCTGCATTTATAATATAAGAATAAATACAGAAATATATTCAAATTACAATAATTTTTGGACTAAGTCATCATGGTCCTTCATGGAATTTCACACTCATATTATTATAAATGCTTTCCACTGTCAACCTTAAGCAAGTTTTTTTTTATATATATATTTCTTTTAATTCCAGGGGATATGGATCCCCCAGCGGGGGACCAGGGGATGGGTAGAAATTCTGGGGGATTTCCCCCCCTGCCGGGGGATATGGCATGTATTGTTTAAATGAAATTAATCTCTTACATATAAATACATGCAAATATACTTTGCTATTCACAGATTTCGGATTCAGTTGATTGCAACCAGATGATAGAGAAATATGGGGATCTGCTGGAAGTCTGTGGTTTTAGAAAAGTCTTGTCAGTAGAAAGCAGACAAGATGCTGTGTTTGCGATGAAGAGCTATTACAAGTTCAACCCATTTATTTCAAGTCTACTGCAGTTTGTGGAAGGTATGTGTATTTGTGTTTCCCCTAAATATTTGTGGATAATGTGTTAAGTGTAGATTAATTATTCTATATTATAGTTGCAATATTGCATTATCTAGGCCAGCTTCTTTGCACTGCTACTCATATACAGGTGTAAAGAATACCAAGGTATTATAGCTCTGGCACTGTGTGTCTGCCTTAGGACTGAGCATCTGTGTATTGAGCTATTTGACCCCACTCATAACGCTCCACTGTTTTAAGTAAAGATTGTTAAAATCTAAAGGACTGGTGCGTTAACAGGTACACTAAATAAGTGGACTCTTTAGGGACATTTGACTACCATAGCAGCATTCCACTGTCTGCCTTCACAGAAAATGTTGGCAGCTTCTTCCATCCCTAGAATAACCAGCTGACATCGTCTCGACGTCCCTAGCAATATTATTGATTTCCCTTATAAACAAACGACCTTTAAAATCAATTATCAACCACTAACTTCCTTAGCAAGCAGCAACTTCCTTAGTAACCACTCACTATTTGGTCATTTTAAGCAGGTTAGCGATTAAGGGCCATATTGGCCCTCCTGGTGGTTTATTTAAATTCTTCTTTAGAACTTAAAAGATGAAGCTTTAAAATAATTCAGTAATGTCAGTTTTGCTAATAATAATATTCTAATAATAATTATTTAAAATTAAAGCATATGACTCATGGTTTGGAGCACAGAGATACCCATAGGAAAATTTAAGTTTTACAAATCTTCCTACCCTAATTGTTTCAGGTCTCAAACTTCATGGCATGCTTGACATGTTGCGGAAATGTCCGGAGAAGGCATACAGTTACCCAATGCAGACAGTGCATGTGGACAGCTTGACCATCAAAGGTTTTTTAAGCCTGTATTTTCTTCCGATAAAGCAGAAAAAGAAGACGAAGAAGTAATTCTATGCAACTTTCACCAGTTCCTGAAGAAACTTGAGCGTATGTATCACTTGTAGCCGTTACTATACACCATAGGTGATTTTGTAGTCTACTAGGCATAAAGTCACTATGACTTGTTGGTTTGGTATTTGACAAGATTTAGTTGCTGCTTTGTCTGTCGGAGCTGAAAAATGGGTACTTGGGTGGCTAAGAAAACAATGTATACAGTTCATTAGGAACTCTTAGGAGGCTAAATTGCTCTTACGAGGCTAAAAATACATTTGAGCATTTGAGATAGTAACGTATGTATCAATTTGTGGCGTCCTGCAGTGCACAAGAACCATAATCCTATCATGCATGTTTATTGAGTAATCTCCCCTGGCACTGTTTAGTGTTTAGTAATACTTTGTAGTTGTTGTTTTGATTAACTTTCTGAGCTCATACAACAGATTTACTGAGTAAAAAGTTCTTCAACCATGTTTGAAGAGTAACACACAGATTATAAGCTCTATTGAGCAAAATTGGAGTTCATAAGATTAGTCTAAATTCCTTCTAGCTCGACTTGTCCAGGCTATAACTTGGCTATGTGTGACAAGGAATAAATGCTCCACCATGAGTACAATCATGTCTGTAGGTTACTGGCCAAAGTTGCACATAAAGGTCATGGTTTAAATATTTTTTTATGTTCAGATTGCAACATGGATTGAAATTTGGGTAATAGAAATAGTAAATATATATATATATATATACACACACACAAACACACACACACACACACACAATTGTTCTTGTGGCACAATAGTTGAAGACCTGTTTGTGAATGCATACCACACTCATTCTACTAAGACAGAAAATGTAATTAAACACGAGTGATTTTTACAAAGTTGTCCTTAAAAGCCTTTTTAATTTTCAAATTACCGCTGAGTATGGAGTCAACCTCTAAGTTTTGTTTATTGAAGCTTTATGGTCAAATTAAATCTAATTTAATTAGATTAGAAAAAAAACCCAGTACTTATCTTTATATTAAAAACACTGTTCCAACAACGCAGAATGATCAGGGTATTAATCCAATATAGGTGTAGTTCACTTCAATTTCAAAATATGATAAATTTTGACATTTTTAAATCTTAACTTTGCCATTTATGTTCTAATAATAACCACTAATAGTAAGAAAAATGTTTTTGAACAGTTTTACATGTATTCCATCTGCTTCTAACACCCATATCAATATTATAAGTGTCCCAACAATGGCAGCAAATACCCCGGTACAGTATGTCTTTCATTTCATTATCAGTATCTCCTTTTTTGTATATTACAGGAGGGAAAATTTCATGCATTAGCATCGATGGTGAAACTGGGTCCTCATCTGAAGTAAACCTCAACACAGGACATCTCCTTCAAGCACTGATTGGATCCCAAGCTGTATTACAGAGGGAATAATAACCTTTCATCACAAAAGTGATTATCTTACAACTGTAAACACATGTGCCCCTTCAATAAACTTCAGCAAATTATCAGTGATAGAGAACTGTAGTTCATTTGAAGAAATGATGAAACATGTCATTGTTGGATCATATGGCTTTGGACGTGAATAAATGTTAATTTAGCAGCTCTATATGTTTAGAGCCCCAGCAGAGGATGATGATGTGAATAAGGTGAATAAAGGTTTTATTTTGGAAAATATATTTACCTTTTAGAGGGCACGGTGTAGTGTGTTAAAGTCATGTTTTGTAAACAATATTACAACACTTTATTGAAACCACAGGCCTTAGAATTAGACATTTGGCCCATTGTTGTTGCTATTGTTGTATTAATCACTTTCAGTTATAGCCAAAGTTATATATATATATATATATATATATATATATATATATATATATATATATATATATATATATATATATATATATATATATATATATATATAAATGACAGTTATGTTAAAATCGCACCGTCCATCCGTCCGTGTGTCCGGGCTGTAACTTTCCCTTGTATGGACAGATTTTAAAATAACTTGCCACATGTGTTCGGCATACTAAGACGACGTGTCGTGTCCCTACCTCATAGGTCAAGGTCACACTAAGGTGTTTATTCACAATGGAATGCTGCATATAGGGACATAGAGTATAGTTTGTCATGTTCGGGATGTAACTTTCCTTGTATGGACAGATTATACAATAACTTGCCACATGTGTTCGACATACCAAGACGACCTGTCATGTGCAAGGCCCATGTCCCTACCTCTATGGTGAAAGCTACAGTTAGTTTTTATTCACAATGGAATGCTGAATATAAGGACATAAGAATGTAAGTTTTCAAGTATGGGTGGTATTTTTTATGTTCAGAGGCAATTTAAAATAACTTGCCATATGTATTTGTTTGATCTTAACTTTTCATGTACTGACCTTGTTCATAGGTCACTGTCACATTCAGGAGCATTCGTCACATACTGTGACAGCTCTCGTTTGATGTCTGACTTTAATAAAAAATAATCATAACTTTTCAAAATTAATGTTAGCACATAGCAGTGGTTCCTAACAGTGATATAATCACTAACAGTGATATAATCACTAACAGTAATATAATCATACTATGTATTCATTAAAGCATGAAGGGAAAAATACCTACACAATTTAAGCTGTGGATGTCTTCCACTAATGAGAAGTCATTTTCAAATAAATTTTTTTCCAAATACAATAATCTGTATTATACGAGAAAAAGATAGGTTCAACCCTTCAAGTGAAACAGTTTTATTTTGGAGGAAAATCAAGATAATACAATAAATATGTAATTGAATTACTTGAAACTTAGCAAGTATCATCGACCACATTTATTGCGTAAACTTTGAAGATAAAATTAATGACATCACGTCATCAACAATTTCATGGCAACTAGAGCAACTGCTGAAAGGTACCTACGGAGAAATTAGGGTTTAAAAAGACATTTGTCTGATTTATGTATCACTCAATGTGTAAAATCCGTACAAAATTATCTAAAACGACTAAAAAATATTAATTAATTTCTACTGTCTTTCAGATAATACAAAAAATATGTAAATATTATAATGTTTTAAGGTGTAACTATGACATATTTATACCAGTAAATTTTGTTCAATATTTGAATGGTCCAGGCCCGGGTTATAGTATGTATAATCTTGTATTATTTCAGTCACATTTATGCTTAAATCATATTGTAACATTGAAATATGATATTGTTATGAACCTAGACGATATTTTGCTTAAAATAATTTAAAATAAATTGATATTTCTGAGAAATTACGTTTTGCATTGTCATAGATCTTTGTAACTCGAGGTCAGAACTTTAATTTCTTGGCCTGGAATTTTATGTTCAATCATATATCTTAACCCTCTGCCTTATCATTAACTTAAAGTTAGTCAAGCCTTGTGCTATAATGTTTGTAAAAGCCTATCATTTAATTATATTCTGAAAAAAAAATGACCAGACCTTTCTTACACTCATTCTTACATAAGTCAAGGGACCTTTCAATCGATTCCTTGTATCATGCGGAACTTTTGAAGGAATGTGAAAATTCCAACAAATTATAATCGAAAATGTACACCGGAATCTGCCTACATGTTTGCTCAGTTAAGTGACCCTCGGTTCAGTCACTGAAGTTTTCTACAGGAAGCTGTGAGAACTCTGCACAGGCATTATTCAATATAGCTCTACAAAATGGGCACAAGCGCTCAGTAGATTTTCTCATGTTAAGGTTCAAATGAATTATGGTCGGTATGAGAAAGTCTAGACCAAAATTATTTTCCAACAGTGTAAATCTTGACAGACTTTCAATTGTTTCTTTAGAGTGGCCTCTTCGAGCAGAGAAAAAAAATAGATTGGCATCTTTGTGCAAAATATGATTGAAATTAGTTCACAAGATTTTTTAAGTTTCTACTATATATATATATATGTACATATAAGAAATAGGGGCGCTGCCCCCTAGTGGCCATGTTTTTTACAAATTATTTTATTTTGAATAATCTTGTTGGAGGGTCACCAATGGACCATTTCTATGAAATAATCTAAATCAAACCAGCGGTTTAGGAGATGCAGTCAAACATTTTTCTATTTTTTTGCTCTAGCAGCCCCTACATGTATGTGGAGCCAAGTGGAGCTGTTGAATAACTTTGAAAAAGTACCATCAACGAAACATGTATGTAAAGTTTGAAGAACAAAGGTCTTGTGATTTAGATGGAGTGGCTAAGGAGATGTCGTTTGAAACATAAAAAAATTTGATGCATGACATTTGACAACAGCTGACAACAAAAGCTCACCCTTGAGCACTTTATGCTCAGGACAGCTTATGAGCAAGCATAAGATATGCATGCTTAAAAACTAGATACTTAATTTTGAAAGGCAACTTTACAATTAAAATATTGCTGTATTTCCATCGTTCTCTTGGATAAACACTTAACTAAAAACTGTTCAATAGACATTTAAATGCTAAATGCTCTCACAAATCTATAAAAACACTACAAACATGTGTTAGGTTTTATAATCATGTTGAACATAAATATACATGTATAATAACCAGTCATTTTTTTCTCGAATATCTTCATAAAAAGAGCACTATTTTCTATTATGAATGACAATATACAGTGTGTTTAGTTGAAACTGTAAGTCATCAAACTAAGTCAAAATATACAAAGGGGTTAGGTGTGCAAATGTTTCATCTTCTTTTTATACATCTAATTATTAAAAGAATCGTATCATTCTTTGAGAATATTAAATTCCCTTTAGAAACAGTGCTCTTAAATCAATTTACAGTACAAAATTCCAGTAATTTTTTGTAAATATCAACACCTAAGTTGTTTGAATCTTTTTTAAGAATATCTTGTATCCGCTGTCTGTGGTCATCGCCTATTTCCATGGTAGCTGGAACTTCAACTGAATCCTGGTGGAATAACACTGTCTCTGGGTTGTAGTCTATACCATAAACATCTGTATCGACCTGCAATACCAAACAAGATAGAGAACAGTCAGTTATATGTGCCGTATATATGGACATGTATGAACAAAAAATTATATGGTCAACAAGATACTATCTTCAATGTTGCTTTTTTTCGGGGCTCATGTGCGTATGAACGACATATGTCTTTCAGCAAAAGCATGAAGCGCGCTGTAACAGATTTGGCACAAAATGAAAGCTTTGAGCTTTAATATCTTACATGTATGAATTTTAAACTTACATGTAAAGATGAAACACGTGAAGTTTGGAAATCATATCTTTAAAACAGAGCCTGGATTATATTATTGACTAAAGCTGAAGACTTACAATATTCAAAGGGCTATATCTCCAAAACTATTCCAGATTTCAATTTTAGAAAAAGTAGATGAGAAGTGGTATTATAAGAAACCATTATAACATTATAACAAACCCTTTATTACGTTATGGGCATTCTTAGACCAAAAATATATTGCTATAAAGGAGTTACAGTGCACCAAAAAAAAATCAAACTTTTAACTTTAACATCTTGCATTTAGGAACTGAGATTTTGATCCAAGCTTCAAACTTGACCTAGACTTTATAGAAGCAAACACTCTGACAAAATTTTAAAATTGCTCTACCAGTGTTCACACATATTTTACTAGGCTTTACCTAGTATCCTAGGTTTTGACCAAAAATGACTCAATTTCAAACTTGTTCTAGATTTGATCTGAGGGAAACACTGACCAAGTGACATGAAGATGGATAAAAAATATGACCTCTACATTATTCACATGTTTTTTCAGGATTTCAGAGTGACCATATTTTTAACCCTAAATGAAACAGTTTTGAAATTTATCAAGATATCACTGAGGCAAAGATCACATAAGAATGTGACCACTAGAATATTAACATGTTTGTTTTCAAGATTTCACCAAGTGCCAATGTGTTTTGAGCCCATGTGACAAACTTTCTAAAGTGAACTAGATTTTAAAGCTGCACTCTCACTGATTGACAGTTTTACATGTTTTTAATTTAAGTCTCAGAATCAGCTGATTTTGTTTTCTTCAATTCAGTCATATAAGATAACTTGCAGTAGAACATATCTCAAATGTTTGGAAAACTGTGCAAAATTTCTTTTTTCTTAAACCGTTTGTAAAGCTTTCAGCCTTAAAACAAATTTTCAAACGTAAATATGAGCAACTGCGATCTGATCTTTTGTCAGCAGTCTTATATCACTGGGTTCAATCTTATATCACTTGTTTCAAGATACTTTTGTAAAAATTGGCTTTTTCAAAGACAAAAACTAAATAAGTTTTCAAAACGGTCAATCTGTGAGAAAGCAACTTTAAAGAATCAAACATACTCAGCAAGTTTGATGAAGGTCTGATAATTGCTTAGATCTCTAGTGTTAACAAGCAGTGTTAGAATTTAAGTCGATGACAACAGACAATGGCTATGAGCATGGAAGAGCTTAAAATAGGTTTTAAGCATACAAGTGATTGATTATAATACAAATGGAACTGCTTATTAGTCATTTCAGGACCCCTAAAGAATACCTTTCTGTCCATCAGCTTTTTATCTGTCAACATTTTGTCTTGAACTCTGCTAAAATATGTCATTCGTATTTGCATTTATGTGCACACAAAAAATGAAATCGGTTGGGTAATTCTGGATTTATCGTTGAAGGTATTTTGATAGTCTAAGAGCATTTTACAATATAACAATAAACAATATAAATTTTGAACCCTGCAAAACATTTTTTTTTTAAATTTTGTATTGTGTCAACATTAATGCTCAAAAAGTTTAATAGAATTATTATTTAGTCAATATTGCTGTGGGTTTGCCTGTTCATTAGCGGGTGGATGTCTAGAAGTCATCCACAGTTGAAGAGGAGTACGGTTGTTCTCTGTCTTAAGTGGATGCCGCCTCAGTGCCTCTGCAAATCGGTTTAAATGGGTTTGTATCCGTGCTACAAAGACGAGGTGAAGCATCATTATGTGTACCCCACTGGTGGGATCCAGGATACCCTCATTTTCTAGGTCGTAGAATATGGCATAGTACAAGCTTGTGACGCCAGCCCACACTTCTCTCCACAACCTTTCAATCCTTAAACATAAACACATGTCAAAATGATTTGAAATTGCAGTTGTAAAATCATGAATTATGTCAAATTGGCAAAAAGGTATCTTACAACACAGTGGCTATAAGTGAGTAACAGTCATTTGAAAAGAGGTAAAAATCAGAAATAATAAGGGTGTCTTTATATGTTTTCTTTGCGTGCCATGATTTTGGAAGTACCGTAATCTGATATTTATTGGCGTTTGCCTATATACACAAGATTTCCTTAGCAACTGATTTTATCTTACAAGTGCATGACTTATTCAACAGATGTGCAAGACAAACATTTTCAGGATAAACATGCAGGTAAAGGCAATAATTTATTCCCCTAAAATGCATTTCATTGAATTTTTGAAAAAAGAAAGACTATTTCGAAACAATGCCATTACCCGTGCAAGGTGAAGTAAAATATACCCAGGCTTAGGTCAAAGATTAAAGTAGACAATATCCCATGCATCTATAATGACATACACTTGTCTCTTGACAAAGACATGACAGAGTTATTTTAATTTTCTGTGTAATTAATGTTGTGTCACTGAATGCATTTACAAAGTTTCCTTAATGTTTCAGCATTCATTGTTGACTTACTGCACTTATCTTGTATAACATGGGATATGACACGACAGGAAGGGATGTAACAGATGGGACACGACAACCAGCATAATTCCTAAATATATAAAAATAGCCCCCACTTGACTTTGTAAAGCATAGGTATAATAAGTACAATGTGCCATATACATGACATACCTTTGATTATGAACAGACCTCCCTGCAATAAATGGTCTATTGACTATTGGTTGGTGTTCCACCATGTACTCAGCCACTAAGACATTTTCACCACCCTTGTCAGATCGGACCCTTCTCGGCAGACCAAACTGCTGTACAGCCTCTTAAAAGGCATATAGAGCGGTGTCTGCTCTGTTATTATTGCTGACATTCAGATATACTGGGAACCTAGAGTAACCATCTATTTCTCCATGTATAACAAGTTGCCATCTGAAAAACAAATACAAAAGTCATATTCTAAGGAATAGATTGTGCCCTACTGGTTTAAAGTTTTGTCAGTAAAATATTTAGCTTTTTATCTCAGAGTTCTTTCGACATAGCAATGTTACATTTGTGTATCTTATTTTTGTTATCCAATACTCATTCTGTATGCACGAAATTGGTTTTTATTTACAAGAACAAGTATGTGAACTTTAAAAAGCATATTTTATCTTTTTATATATAACTAAAAACTCATTTTTTGCAACTTGATATTTTGAGCCATATCTGTTTTCACTTTCACAAGTTTCGAAAAACAATGTGTGTTTCTGCTTTCATAAGAAAAAGATTGTGGCTTGAAAATCAATATGGTGATTGGTTAAATACCTTGTATGAGAATAAAACAAACCTTACTTGTGGTTTCCATCAATATGCCAAAGGGCTTGAGGACCACTAACAGAGTAAGTTCTTCTCTGTATTCTACATGAAGTCAGGAAAACCTTGCGAAACAAAACCCCACAAGGATCACACTCTCTTACAGCCTGCCTAACTCTTAACGCCTGTACCTCCAATCCTTGTGAAAGAAGAAGACTCTGAAAAGTTCTGTACCCAATATTTGGAAAACTGGAAAAGAGGTCTTCAACCTCTTGCCTTAAATCATTGTCAGACAAATTGCTATAAGTCTGTCTGATTGACAGGTTGTACTCTTCCATTCTTCTCTCAACTGTTATCTTACTCACATTAGTAATTCTGAAATTTCCTTTACTTTCAGTCCGCATTCAATTAGATACTGCAGAGTTTCATCACGGATATCATATTTTCTACCTTGTCTTCTACAGACTTCTATTTCCGAAATTTCATTCTCTGTTGGTAACTGTTCTAGGATCTGAAGAGATTCTTGAACAAATACTATACAAGCTTCTTATACAAGTTAAGCTGGATAACTGTAACAAATATCTAAATATCTCTTTTTGCTCTATAGTAATGTTGAGAGTGCGGTCATTCTCTAAACTCTGAATCACATGCAGTATCTTCTGTCTGCATAGATCTTTGATGCAAGATAGATGTTCCTCAACACTGAAAATACAAATTAAAATGCTCATTTTGCTCATGATAAGCAATGTTAAATTATTCAACTGCATTCTAGCGAGAACACTAACTTAATACAAATGTACATGTATATAGCTTGTTGAAATGACATGTTGCACGCGAGATCCCACTGTAGGTCAAGGCAATATTTAGAGGTGAATGCTAAATGATGTAAAAGATCTTGTCCTTTCTGCAACTTCCTCATGCACTTTTAAATATTTTAATTTCAATGTTCACTATGAAAGAGCGTGATGTATGTAAAACAAATTATTAAATTTTTGTCCATGCATGCGGAAGTTGGAGCACCTACAAGAACTATTGTACTAATTAATTTTGGCAACAAAGTAATAAATTCTAAAAACTAATTAATTCTGAATTATTCTTCGAAACTCTTAGTGTGCTATGCAAAATGCTGTTTCGAATACATAATACACAATGTCAGCATACTAAACTTACGACTAAAGTTACCATGATTTTTGTAAAATAAAATATCTAATTATAGTTTGCATGTTTACAGCCTTAGAACTGAAGTGTAAATTGAACGTTCGCATATTTCAATAAGAACTCGAGTCACGCCAGCAAGTACAATTACTTAATAACAGCATATTAATCAATAACACATGTGACAAACAGCAAAAAATCAATTCTAAAATGCAACATACGAAATGCATTGTATGTTAGAATGTGATAAAGCATAATAAGTGAGCTGGCGGATAATCATTACTGCATAATAATTACTGCGTATTAATAATAATGTCTTCATATTAATAACAATGTCTTCATAATATTAATAATGTCTTCATATTAATAACAATGTCTTCATAATAATAAGAATGTCTTCATATTAATAACAATGTATTCATATTAATTAGAGTGGCGGATAGTCCCTTGGAACGACTGGAGAGATGAAGAGACAAGAATTCCAATAGTAACTGTCCAATTATGGCTTTAAGTCACTGTTTTCATATAGTCTCAACGACCTGTCCGGTCATCGTGTAATTTAAAAGCAATGCAAGTTCTTGACTGTAAAAGGGTCAATTGCAAGCAATGCAGTACATCGAAGGATTCCCGGGTTGTAACCGTCTGCAATACATTTTCTGATAAGTTTTGTAAAGTGCTCAGAAAAGTTATTGAGACCCTGAATTTTCTTTAACTTGTATAAAACATTTCCATAAAATGCAGGATGGCTTATGCCTTTCTGCATCACTGTTTTCATACTGCTATTATACTTAGAAGCAATAAAACCATTGCGGTGAAAGAATTTTAAAAAAACGCCTTTCTTTATTTATGAAAACGAAAGCCTTGCTGTAACAGTTTAGAAGAAATAAACAGGTTTCTAGCATTGAAATCTTCTACTTTAGTACAAACTCGTGCAAACCTTGTAAGTTGTGATATGTAAATACCATAAGAGGAAGCACGAGGTGAATCACCGTCAAGGTATGGATAATTCACAATACTAAAGTTGAAATCATCTCTCTTGTCATAGATTTTAGTAGAGACGTTGTCATTGGAAATATTGATCTCAATGTCTAGAAATGCTGCATTTAAATGTCAGTTATTTGCTTTATTAAGGGTAAGTTCTGGAGGGTAAATCAGATGGATCATTTGAGAAAAGAAAGGATTATCTATAGTAAGAATATCGTCAAGATAGCGTGACGTTAAATTGAAAGCCTCTATAATGACGCTTTGGTTAGAAGTGGATAAAGTTAACATGAAATCACGTTCAAAGCAGTATAAAAACAAAGCTGCAATCAATGGTGCACAGTTGGTTCCCATAGGAATACCAATCACTTGTCTAAATAAAGTGTCACCGCATTTTATGAAAATATTATCTAATAGGAAACGTAGAGCTTCACAACATCCGAGCAAGTCCACATAGTAAACTTTTCTAAGTAAGTGTTGGTAAAAAATGCAATACTTTCATGACATGCAATATATAGACGTTGCTTTCGAGCAAATGTTTTCTCAATAAGAGCAATCAATTTGGTCTTAATTAAATCATTAGGTAAAGAAGTGTACAGCGTAGAGAAATCGTAAGTATTAACTGCAGAGCAATGAAAGTTTAAAGTACGAAACTTGTCTGAGACTTCTGAAGAATTTTTTATAGACCAAAAATGTTAATTCCTGAATTTTCATACACTTTTTCACAATATTTAACTACGTGATTGCAAACGGCTGTAAGGCAAGACGTAAGTAGTTTAGATATGTGAGTGGTGGTGCTAGAGCTGGCATTAGCTATGAATCGTGACTTGTATGGTGTTTTGTGAAGCTTAGGAATCCAGTACAGTGAAGGAAGTTTTTCTTGTTTAGATTCTATTTTGATATTAAAATTATACAATATCTGTTTGTGTTTGTCAATGACTGTCTGAAAGTCAAGGTTGGAGCGAGAGTAAGAACTGGTGGTGGATAACTCAGCACTCAGTACATTATTGTAATATAGTCGTTAGACAAAAATATGTTGTTTGAAGCTTTGTCTGCCGGTACTAGTACAAATTTATCGTGAATATTCTGAAAGGACTGTTTTAGATGTTTTAAGTGATAAAAAGGTTTCTTAGATAAACTAGAAGGATGGGAGCTGTAGAATTAACGCGATTTTTCATTATCTTAAAAATGGCTTTTTTCCAAGTATTGAGTGCTACTGTATCCGTGTTTTCTCTTTTTCACTAGCGATCGGCAAACAGATTAATTGCATCAGCCATTTCATTGCAACAAAGGTCAAAATCTATTTCATCAGGCAGGCGATATTTCGGACCCTTAAAGAGTAATTTTCTTAATTTATAGTCATCGACGATGTTTAAATACACAGTAATGATATGGTCAGAAGGTAAATAACAGAAAGGTGAAGTTGAACAGTTACAAGAATCTTGAGAAGGATCTTTCAGGTTAAGGTTTGCTACAGTCTTGTTGTAATTAAAAATAAGACCTCTAATGGTTTTTTTTGTACTTATAACAAATCATTGGGTTTTTTTTTATTTCGAAGTAACTGGGGATTTTATTGATGATATTTTTGTCCCGAAAGATACTTGGTAAGTCGATAAAGTCAATCCCTTTATTAATGTATTTGATTTTCATGAATTGTCGTTTGTGTTGATATTGTTTATCAATATGAGGTCTTAAAGCATGGGTAGTATACTTTTGAATGATGGAAGCCACCTCATATAAAGGATGAGTACGTTAATATATTTTATCTGCCTCTGTGTCCAAAATAACTAGTGATTTCAAAGGTAGATTTGTAACTGTACAAAGTAAGGCATGAATACCAGATCGAATATAAAGTGTGTTCAGATCTTGAATAGGAACATTTTTCCTAAATCTGCGTTAAAGATTATGATTTTTTTCTAATTCCATGAGATCGGCGTTTGCGCTTGCGTAAAAATAGAATACTAAAGATGTCAATGTTCGGATTTTTAGAAATATTGCCCGCCTGATGAATATTGTCATTAAGACGGAGTGGATATGAAGTCTGAAGTTTTTTAATCCAATCAAGTTCGGCACTGTATCTGGCCTGTAATTTAAATCCTTTAGACACATCGTCATCGAAAACAATTTTTTGTAAAGGTTGAATGTTCACATATTTTAAAGAATGTCCAGTAGTTAGAAAATGATTATAAAGGTAGTTCTTAAAACGACGAGCGTTACTGATTTTATATGAATGTTCTCGAAATCTAATTTTACAGTTTACAGTTAGGATGGTTTCATGTTAAAACATAAATTATGTTGTTACTTTGTCAATCAACATCACAAGGTAAGGAAATGTTAAATGTACGGCCATTTACAGTAGACTTGACAGTGGAGTTACAGTTAAGGAATCTACATGTACTACATATTTTATAATTACACTTGTAGATATTAAAGTACACATTATGTCCACTCTGCATTTGTGCGGGGGTATTCTTAACATAACTACTAGAAATGTTACGTGAAATACATGACTGTCGAAGAAATAAATTACTCGAATAAGAAATATAAACCCAGGAAGACGGGTGTAATTTTATTGGTGAATTACTGACAGTGACTCTTCTAGAAAATATATCATCAGCACCATTAGACAAATGCACAGTAGACACATAATGCAATTTTAAGGGGGAAATATTAATGTTTGGTTGTAGTAGCCTGTTCATGGTTATTTTATTTCAAGTAAAATAAACCTAAGTCCAAGGTTTGTCAAAAAGAAAATATACGTAACAATCCTGATAGGATGAATTAGATGACAACATAGATCACATGCACGGGGAGATTTTTTACGACCGCCACACTGCACAAGTAACACTGTTGTGATTATGAATAGGTAAATAAGAACAGGTCCTATCAAAATTTTCACAGATATTTAAATTTTATCTACCAGTAGACAAAGGCAAACAAGGTAAATGCAAATGTGACAAAACACATAGACGCGACATAACACACATAAAGAAACATTTTCTGACTACATGATTACATGACAATAACAGTAACTTTTTCTACTACTACTACTACTACTACTACTACTACTACTACTACTACTACTACTACTACTACTACTAATAATAATAATAATAAAGCATACTAATCTATTCATAAATATGTTTTGGCTCTTTACGGAGTTCATGCACAGTGATGTTTGTGTAAGAGAGCTTCTCTGGCTGAAGCTAGTAAATAAGCAACGGAAGATTGGGATGAACACGATTTATTCAAGACATATATTATCTATTGTCAACCATGTCAAATATTTAAACTTTTTTTTTTAATCATTGGCTATCGAGATATCATGTATATAGCGGATCTGTCTTCTAGCAATAAGGTGTTGCTTTAAAGGTGGAATTCTCTACAGTTTGAAGCAATGTTTCCCTTATGCAACCATATAAATTATAATTACATGAACATACCCCGCGAAATGTTGTTTATTGGCGCCCTACTTCCATATATGAAAAGTAGGACACAACACACACATGTCATTACAAACATGTATTTCTGTCCGAGTCACCCTGAACAGTTAGCCATCTTAAACTAAGACAACGCATGACTCCTTACTTTTAAAATAATGATACATCATCATCCGGGTAATCATCTCTGACGTTGATATCTATTTTATGTTTAAATCTCCATTGCGCTAATTTATGAGTTTCGAATGATCAATTGAAGCGATTTATTTCACGATTTGTACAACTAAGGTAGTGTTATAAACAAGCTTTACTTTACTTAAAGCATGATTTTATGCAGCAATTACGCACTAATTGCCCATAGCTGAGGTCAGATGCAGTTACATTAATAAGATAGAGGTAAACTGTCAGATACCGCCTTTAAGGTAATTAAGTTTTATGTTCTCACGTCTGTATTAATTAATGGAAATTAATTTAAAATAGTTCTGGAAAAAAAAGTCAAATTAGTCTCCTGTGTTGTCAGAATCAACTGCTCTGCGCCATCGGTTGTATTATTTGTTTCATATTTTGAAGAATCAAATGTAGATGGGTCCTCAGAATAAATGGGAAGAATAATTTCTAGTGAGGTAGACTGTCCATTAGTGGTTTTTACCTTTATTATAAATTGCTGAATAAGTTAAGGTAATGATAACCAAATTTTTTATACTCTTTAGACAAAATGGCATATAAAATGGTCTACACCTAGGACATTTGTCTTGACAAAATTGAACCAAAATCAGAATCACAAAATATTCATTGTACTCCCTTTGCGAATTAGATTGAATTACGGAAACCTTACTAAACTTCAGTACTTATTATTCCGTCATAAGTCAAGCGGATCCTAAAATTGCAGTGAAAAATCCATTCAACTTTATCAAAATAGATAATTGGCGGACCTACTTAAACAAGAGCTCATGGGTAGATAAAAAATAACCGACATACATTGTAGGGTGTTTTTCCGTGGGAAAAGTAATCTTGTAATAAATTTAATTTGTATGATAATCAGTTTGTAGATAACACATTTATATTTTATGATAATCAATTTGTAGCTTAAGTATGTATATTAAGTTTATAGTAACATTTCAGTTTATAATTCTATAGACTTTGGCTTATTCCATTGCAGTGTAAAGCAAATAACCTAAATTGAATTTTACAGTAAACTGAAGCTTATTCATAAAATGTCTTTATAGTCATATATTGGTCTTATTTAGTCAGGGCCTATGATATGTTAAAAATAGTGGTTTCATACTTATGTATATATTTCTATTTTAAGCTTCTAGATTTAAGTATATATCTTGCTTATAAAGTACAATTTATTACTCCTTCAGCAAGTGCGTGCGATGTGGATAGGGAAGAATGTGGATCATGTGACCAAAGTCTGGTAACAAGTCAATACGGATTTTAATGGTCATGGTGGCCAACTTCGCTCGAAAAGCACAACGAAGGCAGTGTCAGCCAGATCCGGGGAACCTAGCGGTAGTGTGATGCGTACTACAGACAACCAACGAAAGGGGGCGTGCAAAACGCAGGCACACAAAAAAGCGATGAACTCACATAACGATATTATGTTACTATGTGAAAAATGGGATGCCGATCTTTTTAATTACGGCAAACTTGGTTTTAAGCATATAATATAGATATGACAATTATACAAAAAACGCAAGAAGTGATAGCGGGGGGGGGGGGGGGGAAGGGGCTAGAGGCTAATGTAATGTAATATTCCCATATTAATTAGATCATTGCGTCAAATGTCAATCAGTTAATTTAGGACAAATTACAGCGCCAGTGGAAGAAATGACAATACCAAACATTCCAGGAACAATGTGAAGATCGGACATTACAGGTCCACTACCTACAACACATAGTGAAAATTCATTTATATTGACATTTACATGCCTTTTCAGTAATTATCCTGAAATAATGGCCATCAAAGCCAAAGCGTGATAGCAGAATTTTACGAGCTTATATTTTTAGGTGGGGGTCACCTAAACAAATCACTACAGATAACGGTTGTTTTAAACCAGTTAGCGATTTATAAGTCGTAAAATCCGCAGATTTGACATAAATTACACTTGGATAGTAAAGATGAGCGTACCGACCAAGGTGAAATAATCGACATTTCACAGCGATGATATATTGATTAAAAAGCCGAAAATTAAGATAGGTTTTTTACGATCATCCGATAAGTACGACGCAAGTTAGTGCAGATAAAAGACAAGTAAAGCAAGCGTAACTTGTCAGAATTGTAAATAGTAGATCTACGGAAGTAAACAAAGTAAGATATTATTTAGTGGAAATAGAATCATAAATGAAGTTGCAAATATAGAGCGCGAGCGATTGGTTTTACATGCATAGAATATTAGTTTCATTATACATCAAATGTCATGCATTTAAATTTGCAAATTATTCACTCCAATGAAGGAGTTATGTTTATTTTTATTTTAAGGAAATTCAATATCTATACGAAGTCTATAAAATTTCGAATGCGATACATTCGTACATATACCGGCCGCAATAGCTCAAGCGGTAGAGCGTCGGCTTGCGGATCGGTAGGTCACGGGTTGAAACCCCGGCCGGGTCAAACCAATGACTTTAAAGTTGGAAGTAGTGGTTTCCCTCCTAACGCTCGGGGCTAAGGGGACAGCATTACGCCTGACTCGTCGGTGTCAGTATAATGGACCGGCCGGGTTCAGTCCCTTGGCACCTCATAATTGCCCCTGCTCTAAAATGATATAAATGTCGCTGCACAGTATCGGCAAAAATGCCGGCAAATCTCATCCCATCCTTTTTGTACATAAGATGTTTGTTTCTCTCTCATTGATATGTTTGATTGTTCATAGATAACACACACTATACATAAACCACACACAAACAGAAAAATTAATATACACAATACTGCTGATGGTATACAAGCAATTAACAAATAATTAATTGGGGTTAATGGAAAAATAATTAATAATGGTATAAGACACTAAAACTCATATAAGACAGCGTCGACCGAGCAGATTGTATGGAGCGCAGTTCAACTTACACACGTCACTAAAGACCCAAATGACACGAAGCGAAGTTTCGGCAAACAACCGTTTTCCACAAACAATTGCCGCAGAGTGCAACATACTGAAGTTACATGACAGTTACATGACAGTTAATGTCAAAGTGATAACATTTTTTTTTATGTGAATGATATAACGACAAACAAACAATAAACTACTACAAAAGAAAAGTTACCAGAAATGCATTTGAACATTTGTGATTATCGAATCCAGTAAAGCCATATCTAGGCAGTAACATATCTAGGCAGTAAATAAAATATTCATCTATTCTAGGCCAAACAACGACACAGCGCATCAACTGCCAACCACCCTTCACGCTGACATCCAACAGATACACAAAAAACCAAGTTGTGTGCAAACATATATAATTTTAAGTGTTATTTTTCAGTGTTATTGTTAAATAGTAGTACTTTACTTTTAAATTAGAAGTGATCTCAGAGTTAATATATTTTTGGACAGAATGTTACGACGAGCCGATCGTCCAGAGAGGATGGAATTGGGACGCCTTTCTCCTCACCGCTGACGACTGGCACAAGCGGGGAAGCTTTCATCAACGCCGACAGCCAGGAAGAGTTTTAAAAATTTACGCATGCTATGGACGTTGAAATCAAATGTTAAACCAATCGGACATTTAAATTTTAAACATTGTGTTGGACATTTGAAACAGGATTTAACGGACAGTTGACGCTTGTATATTATATAAAAACGTTTTATACACAAACATATATTGCATTGTATTCAGTCATATAGATATGTGGAAATGTTGTGTTTTAATTTAGTTTAGTTTTTCTTTGCATTTTATTTTGGATATATGCTTTAAAGATTTTTAAATACAATGCATTGTATCAAGTATATTATATATATGTTGTTGTTGTTTTAATTTTGAAATTGGTTTTAATTTTGCATTTATTATATGTTAAATTTAATTTGATATATGTTTTAAGGGATTTGGGTTTTAAGGAATTTGGGTGTTCAAAAGTTGGCTTGATTCTTATTATGATAGATGTTTATATATGAACAGTAATGCAAAAGAGAGTAAGAGAGACAGAGAGACAGAGAGAATTTTTTTTAAAGAGAGATTACGATAAATCTGTATACACACCTCACACACACACACACACACACACACACACACACACACACACACACACACACACACACACACACACACACACACACACACACACACACACACACATACAGACACACATATACACACGCACATACAGACACACATACAGACAGACAGACACACACACACACACACACACACACACACACACACACACACACACACACACACACACACACACACACACACACACATATATATATATATATATGCGAGCTCAGTTCGGATGAGCAATTTGTTTAGACTATATACATTAGGAGTACAGAATGGGAGAAAAAGAAGGAACTGAGATGAGCTAGGGAGAGGAGTGTGGATTCGGACACCTTATAGAGAGGTATTCACGCCTCACTGTTGGTAGATTGTAAAATGTAACTTTCACTAATAAAATTGTAATCATGGGATGGTGTTGCGTTCTACTATGGAGCCCCGATACGTCACACTAAGTATGTGTATTACTATACATTATATCATGATGACATTGTATCAAATCTGTAAACGAATATATACTGCTGGCTAACCTTCAATGTTGTAGCATATGGTTTCATGAAGATGTGTATATATTTCTTTGATACAATATTGATACTGGAAGTAGACTAGAATCATCTATTAATCAGGACTTGTTTTATTTGTTAACAGAGGAAATGATTGTATTAGAAGACAAGTATACCAGTCCAAACATAACCATTGCGGGGGATTTTAATGCGGGAGTTGGGAAACGATGACTTTTACAATTCAAACGTAATGCCAGATGACCATCAAACTGATATCCCATTGCCAAGATGTAGTTAGGACAAAATGACCAATGATAAATATAAATGTGTTAAATGATTGTTAACAGACCGATTTGCGAATAATTAAATGCAGGGTGTGTGAGTACAAAAATACTGAAGCATTCACATGTATTAAATTAGCATGGTGAAGCATTGTTGTCTATGTATTCTTGTAACACTACAACTCCCGCGGTCAAAATACAGTTGATTCCGCTTATTTGCCTACATAACTTCCCATAGAAATTTATGCAATTAGTCGGAATTAATCGGAATATGCGTAAAACAGAAAAGCAATGCAGGAGTACCATTTCAATGAGCTTATTTTGTTTTCAGTTGCCGCAAATTCCATTTATTAATATTAACTCTTAGTCACTGTGTTTCCTTAGCCACTAGTTATATATCTATTTTTAATTTACATTATAAGATAATTACTGAGCTCGTAATTATTTACCTCGTAACATCTTTTTATACGTAGTATTTCAAAGTGCTTTTTTCCAGATGTTATTTTAATGAATCAGAAGTGAAATATATCTTGATTTACCATGATGTAAACTTACGTTGGTCTTTTTTATTTCATTAACCAACGGACTTATGTTAGCAAAATTATGCCTTAGAAGTGCACTATTTTGCCAAGGAAGAGTAATGCGCTTTTAAAACTACAAGAGTTATCGATAACGTCATTCACTGTTGACACTTGTTATTCTTCGCGAAAACCTGTGAAATTCGTATGGAAGATGCGATAGAAAGCGTGCCATTGGCACTAGACCGTAACAGTGTAGGCCGAACAGGCTGCTGATCATGCGGTTGACAGAGATTAGCGACCGTCTTTGCTAATCTCATTGAAAAGGTGTGAACATTGACCCAGAGATTAACGAATTTGCGAGCTTTGAACAGCAGGTAGGTAGCGTTGGATTATGCTTATAACCGAAATCGAGCTGACACATTATGCATACAATCATTTAATTAAGATATAGTGTTTGCGCCTGGTGATGGCTGCAATTTTTGTGCTCTGCATTTATTTGCCTTTTGTGGTGGAACTGATGATTCTTGTGTTTTGATACTTGGCATATGGATTTATGAATAGTTGATCTTCAGAATGCTGTATTTGTTGCTTGGAATTACATTTGGATTTTGGTGTAATTTGTGGATAGAAGATTCCAATTATTCTTATTATTGGAATATGTCAACATACAACAATTCATCAGTATTGGTGAACAAATTCTACCTTGGGCTAATGCTAATCAGTACACAGTCAACCATTACAGTAGAAAGCAATTATTGGATTATAGATCAGCCCCTAGACAATTTTCTATACCTAGTGAAGAAGTCTTAACATTGCTGAAAACACATAATCTCTTGAGATACAGGGGAAAACGAGGTGGTCGCCCAAGGGTGAAATCTAATGCTGGCGTTCATCATTCTAACTTGATCCAGATTAAGCTTGATCACACAATTTTATTTAATGAGAAAAGGAAAAATCATATACGCTTATCAACTGTTAACACAAGATCTGTTCGAGGAAAAACAGCTGATCTTCTACAACACGTTCTAGAGGATAACATTGACCTGTGCTTAATCACTGAGACTTGGCTACAGACCGATGGTGATGATGTTGCTAGAGGAGAACTGTCTCAGGATGGTTACTGTTTTGATGATGTCCCCCGGTCTGACCGCAAAGGCGGAGGACTCGCCCTGATATATAGGAACAATCTCAAAGTGTCTAGATTTCCAGTTGCAGCTTTTCGATCCTTCGAGTGTGCTCAATGGAAGGTCTGCATAAAGTCCTTAATCTTCTATGTATTTGGGATCTACAGACCTCCATACTCGTCAGTGCAGCTTGTGACATTGGCGGCTTTTATCACTGAGTTTACTGAATTCTTAAACAACATATCAACTGGATCTGAGTCCCAGGTATTTCTTGGAGACTTCAACATGCATGTGGATAAAAACCAAGACTGTTATTCTAATCAGTTTCAAAAATGCTTGAAAGGTTTTGGGTTAGTTCAACATGTCCATTTTCCTACCCATACTAGTGGCCATACACTTGACTTAATTATCACCAAAAAAGATGACAAACATTTGAATATTGTGGACCCTTTTCCTGACTATTATATCTCGGACCACTGCTTTGTCACATGCCGCATTGAGCAGATGCGTCCACCTTTGGTTCCTAAAGTGATTACATCACGAAACTGGAAATCTGTATCCTGTGAGTCTTTGAAATCTGACATTGCTGAGTTAAACAAGACCTTGACAAGCACTACAAATGTTAATGATCTTGTTTCTGAATTCACCAAGGCAACATCAGAAATTGTTGAGAAACATGCCCCTCTTAAAGCAAGATCTGTTCTTTGTCGACCGACTGTGCCGTGGTACTCGGGATACCTTAAGCATTTGAAAAACTATAGACGATCCATAGAAAAGATTTATATGACAAACAAATCTGAGTTAACTAAGAAAATTTACAGTGGCGTCCGAAATATATACAACTCTGAACTGGCTCGGGCTAAGGATAGTTTTTACGAGACAAAGGTTGGGCAGGCGGAAGGGAATATCAAAAACCTATATGCTATGACATCTGACCTACTTGGGAGATCGAGGGACAACCCACTTCCATTTCACACAAGTGAAGTATCTTTGGCTAATGACTTTTTACAATTCTTCACTGATAAAATAGTTAAGCTTAGAAATGATCTAGACAATGTTCCACAAAGTCCTTCTGGGATGTCTTTGTCATCTGATTCCCCAGATGTTACATTCACAGAGTTCCAATCGCTCACAGAGTCAGAAGTTAGGAAACTTGTGTTTGCATCCAAATCTTCTACTTGTGATCTTGATGTTATCCCAACCATGAAGTTCAAGGAATTCTTCACACAGTTTGCTCCAGTTGTGACTGAAATCGTGAACCAATCCTTGCAATCTGGTGTTTTTCCATTGGAATGGAAGACGGCAGTCGTCAAACCTCTCCTGAAAAAGAAAGGTCTACCTCTGGAACTCAAGAACTATCGGCCTGTTTCAAATCTAGCATTCCTTTCAAAGATTTTAGAGAAGGCAGCCTTGAACCAAATAAAAAGCCATGTTGAAACTAACTCTTTGCTACCAGACTATCAAAGTGCATATAGGAAATACCACGGAGTGGAAACAGCAATGGTTAAGATGTATAATGACTTGTTGGATAACATTGACAACAACAAAGTTACCTTAATGGTCATGGTTGATTTGAGCGCCGCATTCGATACCATTGATATTCCCATATTATTACATCTCTTAGAACATGACTTTGGTATTTTTGGAACACCATTGGACTGGATAAAATCCTATTTGACATGTCGGTCAATGACTGTTAAAATTGGACAGTCAACATCCAAGAGTGAGCCTCTCAGGTTTGGCGTTCCCCAGGGTTCCTGTGCTGGACCTGTGATTTTCACACTCTATATTTCGGCCTTGAAAAAAGTAATGCAGAGATACCCTGCTCACCTCTATGGATACGCTGATGACCATAAGCTTGCCTTGAGTTTTTGTGCAGGAAATCCCCACAATGTGTCTGAGATGCTTACACAGCTTGACAGTTGTCTGCATGATGTTATCAAGTGGATGACTACGTACAAACTGAAAATGAATGAATCAAAAACTGAGATTATCATATATGGTTCAAAACAACAACTTGACAAACTGAGTATTGACCATGTAAAGGTTGGCAGCATTGAAGTGAAATGTGTTTATCAAGTCAGAGACCTTGGTGTAATTATGACAAATACTCTTAATTTCGATAATCACATTCAGAAAAAGTGTCAAATTGCCCATGTTCAGTTACGTAATCTTCGGGCAATTCGTAAGTATCTCACACAAAAGTCTGCTGAAACATTGGTTCATAGTTTGGTCCACTCCCATATTGATTTTTGCAATAGCCTTTACACTGACATTCCAGCTTATCAACTGAACAAACTTCAAAGGGTACAGAACCACGCCGCCAGG